>APFE030143992.1:121224-142219 GCA_000404065.3 Pinus taeda | reverse complement strand
TTGGAAGGATATCTTTGTTGCTTTGTATCTGATAAACAAACACAATGGGTCAAATGGTTGCCTCTGGCTGAATGGTGGTATAACACTTCCTTCCATAATGCAATAAAAATGACCCTATTTATGGAACTTTATGGATATCATCCACCATCCATCACATCATATTTAAGATAAAATTCTAAGGTTCAAGCAGTGGAAGATCGCATCGAGCATCAACAAAAAGTTCTCCAACTCATAAAGGATAACCTCACCTTGGCACATAATAGAATGAAACATCAGGTAGATCAACATTGCAACTAAAGAAGTTTTGATGTAGGTGATTGGGTATTCCTATGGTTACAACCATATAAACAAATGTCCCTCAAGAAAGATGAGAAGGATAATAAATTATCACCAAATTATTATGGTCTGTACAAGGTGTTGCAAAAGATAGGTACTATGGCATACAAATTGGAGCTTCCTGAGTGCACCCAGTTTTCCATGTTTCATGCTTAAAGAAGGTTATAGGTGACATTCTTCCAGTTCAAACAATATTGCCGGAACTTGATGAGGAAGGAAAAATCATATTGGAACCTGAAGCAGTCAAAGAAAAAAGAACTCGACAGCTACGAAATTGATCAATTTCAGAGTATCTCATCAATTGGAAGAACTTACCCGTTGAAGATTCCACATGGGAGGATGATAATTTTATATAGAAGCATCCAGAACTACTCAAGTATTGAGGACAACACTTTTTTGAAGGAGAGGGGCATGTTAAGTCCCTATAATACTAGTGATTCCCCTATTACTATTGTCATTGTATCCCTTATTGTTATTGTTGTGCCCCTATTGACCCCATATTGTTATTATTGTGCCCCATAGAATCCCACTATTATTATTTTTGTGCCCTTATATTATTATTATTAGGTCGGCTTTGGTTATATTGTCATCCCTTAGACTCCTATATATAGAAAGGAGTTCTTTTCATTTGAATCATCTAAGAATTGTTCATTTGTGTAATGTAAAGGAGGTTTCCCCCTCGAAGAGGCTTATTTCTAAGGCGTTGATCTATCTTTTCTATCTTTTTGTGAGCTAGTTTCATAACACTTCCAAACATATATACAAGATTAAACATGCAAAAAATGGGAGTATTAAAAAATATAAAACAAAGTTTGTGGCTAGGGGTTTCTCCTAACAAGAAGGAATTTGAAACGTCGACATAATGAACATAATACTGTGGATAATCTGGATCATGCTACTCCAAGAAGGAATTGATTATGAAGAGACATTTGTACCTACAACTAGATACATGACTATAAGATCGTTGGTCTCTTTGGCAACATCTAAGGGATGGAACATCTATCAAATGGAAGTCAAAACAACATTCCTAAATGGTACCATTGATGAAGAAGTATATATTGAACAATCATTGGGATTTGAAGTACATGATAAAGAATCTCATGTATGCAAGTTAAAGAAGGCAGTTTACGGTCTTAAGCAAGCTCTAGGGACTTGATATGCAAATATGGACACATATCTACAAAGATTGGGCTTTTCAAAGAGTTCTGAGATCCAAATATTTATATCAAGGTAGTGAAGGATGAACCTGAAATAATTCTTCTATATGTAGATGATATTCTCATAATAAATGTGGAAGGTGTATTCAAGAATTCAGGAAGTCATTGGCAACAAAATTCGATATGAAGGATCTAGCGCTGACGCACTATTACTTGGGGTTGGAAGTTTGGCAAGGACCTGGTGACATATATCTAGGTCAAGAAAAATATGTGATTAAGAAGATGCAAAGGTTTGGCATGATGGACTGCAAACCTATGATAACCCCCATGATCACAAATTTGAAAAGGTTAAGAAGTTTCAATCTAAGCCCTGTGAATCCTACAAGATATAGGCAATTGGTTGGCTATTTGATGTATCTTGTTAGCACTCGACCAAACATTTTCTTTACAGTGAATATTCTCAGCCAGTCTTAGATAGAGCCTAAATATGACCATTGAATAATAGCCAAGCATATATTGAGATATCTGTAAGGAACAATACATTACTTGTAAGGCCCTATCCTAGGGTCTCCTAACAAATCCATATTCTCTAGGAATTAAATGAAATAAGAGGCAATAATTTACTTTCTTACAAGATATTTAAACAAGGATAATTTTATCCTTCCTTACAAGACATTTAAACAATGATAATTTACCATTTACATTCTAATCCCTACAACTTATAGTGAACATTTCATTTGAATAATTTACATGAGTAATCTATGCATATAGCAATACCTGTACCGATGGCCGGTGGAGATGCCCTTGAGCTACTGCTCCTGCTGAAACGCTCCTCTCGACTACTAACTGGATTTACCTCCCATCCAACTAGGAAATAATTCCTAGCCCGGAAACCTCCAGAGGTTCCCTAGCCCTCCGAGCCCAAGTCCAACTAGATGTAGTGTATGTCCAAGATGAATAATCCAAACCAAGATAAACAATAATCCCTCCAAACTCCAAGCCCAAGAAACCTCCACATGTTCCCTTAGCTCTCCCAAAATCACAGCCAACTCAAAACCAAAAGCAATACCTAGCATCCCCCTTTCTGTCTTCCTCCTCCCCCTTTTATGCATCTCCTCTCCTCTCCTCTCATTAATTTCATTAACTTCTCCTTCATCCTTACAGTTGACTTCTCTTCTCCCAAGTAAATCTGAGAATACATTTGGAAATGTGGTATGAATATAAAATTGGGAAATTAATGGGAGAGGACCATGTTTTCTCCCAAGTAAATCTGAGAGTATATTTGGGAATGTGAGATGAATATATATATATTGGTAATCAGTTGGAGAGGGCCATGTCTTATTCCAAGTAAATGTGAGAGTACATTTGGGAATGTGAGGTATGAATATAAAATTGGGCAATTAATTGGAGAGGACCATGTCTTCTCCCAAGTAAATCTGAGAGTATATTTGGGAATGTGAGATGAATATATAAATTGATAATTTAGTTGGAGAGGACCATGTCTTCTCCCAAGTAAAGGTGAGAGTACATTTGCAAATGTGAGATGAATATTTAAATTGGAATAATGGTAGGAGACTATATCCTATCCAAGATTACTTTTGAGAAGACAAGTTGGAAATTTGATTAATAGCAATAATAATTTTACCTCTGTAAATAAAATTTACATTTTTCTCAAATGAAGGTATTCACCAATATTTCTCAATATTTTCAAGTAATGTAAACATTAATAAAATTTGCATGATAAGATTAAGTGGGGCATTACATTACCACCTAAAGTATGATAGAAATAATGATGTCCAATTGATTGGATATACAAATTTTGATTGAGGAGGCAGTGAGATAAATGGAAGAAGCACTACTGGAGGATGTTTTAGCTTGGGATCCTCTATGATATCATGGATGAGTATAAAGTAAGATTCAATTACTTTGAGTAGTTCTTAAGACGAGTACATTGCAGCATGTGAAGTTAGCAGAGAAGTTGTCTGGTTGAGGAAGCTGCTATCTGAATTGTTTGAAGGAACAATGGACCATACAATTATACATTTTTATAACACTAGTTGCATAAGGTTGTCTGAAACCCCAATATTCCATGGAAAGAAAAATCACATAAACAATAAATATCATTACATACGAAAGATGGTGCAAGATGGAGTGTTGCATCTACAATGTATCTCCACCGATGAGCAGGTCTCTGATATTTTAACAAAATCTCTTTCTAATAAGAAGATTGTGTATTTGATACAAACTTAGATTTGTTGATATCTCCTCCCTAATTGATAGGGAGAGATAAACACATCGTTCTTGTCTTCGATTTTTGAAGAAAGAATGGAGAATTGGGTAAGCATCTAGTTTCCAATATTCTTTGAGGATGAGGTAGGGCATCCAATAGGTAAGAGCAGTTGAAGAGGAAATTCCTTGAGGATGTGTTATTCCAAGACAGGAATTATCCTAAAATGACACACCTTGCAAACATTTGGGTGGGGTATGTGCCTTAAGAGACAATGATGATGGTGTATATCAATCATCATCTCACCAACATTATGCTCTAACCTTGTGGAGAGATAGAGTTGTTAGTCAAGGCCTTGCTATGTGACAATGTTGGTTGGTATGATGAGATGGAATGGGATAAGATGAAATAATAGCTTATAAGATGACTTACCAATATGACTCTTCTTATGAGATCTCTTCAGTGTGATAATGTCCATGTACCATTATGAATACCTCCCTAGTTAAAAGGGAATGTTGAAATATGTAACTAGGTTTGGTATTCATAAATATGAAATGTACTCTTAATTATTGTATATTGTAAAAAGAAAGACAAATTATTATTATTATTTTTTGGAGCATGGTTTTCGTGCTCAAGGTCATTTTATTTATAGGTCAAGCACCCATTGAGTGCTTCTAGGGTTTGTCATAGAGTCAATAAGTCAATAGAGTCATTGTCATATGAAGAATACCCCATAGGGAATCTTGTACCATGTTAAAATAATTCTTTTTGTTTCTAAAGTGTCAAAATACCCCTCTGAGACTAAGTCATCTTCACAGCTAAGAAATCAGCCTCATTAGGGCATGCCATCCTCCTTGGAAGCCTATACATAGGAGAGAACTTGACCTCCTATGCACATTCATTCATTGTCTTATCATCCAAGTGAAGAAGAGGAAAAATAAGGCAAGAGAAAGAGAAAAGAAGTAAGAAGGACAAAGTTTTGGGTTGATTCTCTCTCTCTCTCTCTCTCTCTCTCTCACATGTGCAAATATAGGGCTAGGGTTTTGCAGCTACAAGGTTGAAGTTTTCAAGTTGCAAAAATAAGGATGAAATTGGTGGAAGAAAGGACTTTTAGGTCACCTACTGTCCTAGAAGAAGAAGAAACCCAAGAGAAGTTGCTAGGAAGCCCTAAATTCTCTCACATGTGTGGAAGCAACAATTGTTGCAGGGGCCAAAAATTTCAGACCTATAGTGGAGGCCGAAATTTTATAGCTGGGGATCGAAATTATGTAGCTGGAATAGATTTGACTCGGTTTGACTTAGATAGAAGAAACACATCATAAGGAAGGTATCACTTGGTCTTGGAAGGGTATTGGTCTTGGTCTAGAGGTCTTGAAACTCATCATTTGAAGAATATATAAGAAGATAAGAGATTTGTGGGTTTTCCTCTCAAGAGGAGAGGTTTTGGCCCTTGCTTGCAGCCTACATCCTGCATTCTTGTGTACTATTGATATTCATGTTTTCGGTAGTTTTTTTATGATAAGAAAAACATAATAATAAGAGAAGAAGCTAATAATCAAGAAAAGGTAAAAATACATCACAAACAGTTATCAAGATAAGAGAAATCACCCTAATGGTATCCCTATTGATTTCTCAACATGAATAGCATCACTTGCTTCCTTAAATGGTTGTGTATACCCTCGATATATTTTAGAAGTACATTTTGTTCTTTAGGGAGATACCCAACATTCTGGTCATGTTCCTAAATTATGTGGTTTTACTCCCATACACTATGCTGCTACGTTTTCCTAAAGCATTGCCACTAGATCCACTAGTTCTCTACATACCAAATAAAGTCAAATTGTGACTATATGAGGGTTTTAAATTCCACCCACTTGGTCACTAGAGGATCTCCCTCCAACCTCAAACTCTCTATGTGGCTTTCTCACAAAGTCAGGGTATGACCCTCCAATTTCAATCATGCAAATGAAATCTTCTATTCTTCCTCTATATGATGAACATTGAATAAACTTCTAATTGTTATAGTGAGTGATTTAGCTTCAGAGCGTCGATCTCATCTTGATACAACTTGAAACCAACTTTCGCTTCCATTTGAATAGGGATTGTGAATGTTTCACACCACTCGAACTGGGTTTATCTTTTTTGGGACCTTTCTTTAGCTCATTCTCTATTTTTTATTGATCTCTTGATCTCCCCTCTAATTGGATCTATGTGTTAGAACACCCATATTCTCCAAATAGCCCAAGCTTATTGGTCAAGATCGCCATGAGGAGATTCACGTTACATTTTATATCTAAAACTTGTGCTTCTAGTGCCAAAATCTCTCCTCTGTAGGATCACGAGAGTTATTCACAAATTTGTCGACCATGACTGGGATTTTATGACTTTTGTCTTAACCAATATAGATCCCATGAAAATCTCCATAATGTACCTAAATAAACCTATATTTGTTACTAGTATGATCTGTAAACCATTGTGGATATTCCACTAGACTGCTTGTCACAATAAATCTAATAAATTATACTAAAAAATATGTAATCTACACAATGAGGGTTTATTTATCTTTAGAGTTTTGGATATGTAAATTATTGTTTATTGTGTATGCATGCAAATTATAGTTATGGAAAAACTAGAGATCAATGAAATAAAAACTCACAAACCACAATTCACAAAAGATATAAAATGGGAAACCCTTTCGAGAGATAACCCAATTAAAAGTCCAAGATGCTCTGATATTTTTCTATGAATAGAAAATGGTTGCAAGTATAAGGAAGTAAGGCTTATGGCTCGTGAGATACTACAATGCACAATTCATCTGTGTGCTCTCTCCCTATCCCTCTGGGTTACTCTGCTCATCTACAGACAAAATACCCTCCCCTTTTCCTCCGAGTGGCCCAGTGATAACACAACCTGATAACCTATTAGTAGTTAGGTTTGACTCCTTCAACTCTTAAATAGAGTTAAAATATGGACTCTTCTAGAATTTTCTTCATCATGATCACATGGCTAGCCTCTTTTCCTTGAGTAACGAGGGCTAATGTGACATCCTCTCGAATTATGTGGACAAAATAGGAATGTTTAATTATGAGTGGCATAAATTTTGCATAAAGACTCTGATTGAGGCAATTTTTGCATTGTTGGAAAGGTATCTATGTGTAAAATAAGAAGAAAAAAAGTGTTGTGCCACAATGGCAAAGTTTTACCCCCAAAAACACCATTTGATACCTCAAAATGCTCCAAGAAGGTTTCAATCCACAATTTACCAATCTAGGTCTCACTAGTCCTGTGAGCCTATTCTTCCACTCTTTCTACTCTAAACTCATAGAAATGAATGACAAACAATATAATGATCTAATATGAATCTTATCTCAAAATTTCATACATTTAATAATTTTTATTCATAATTCTTAATATTTAAAAACCTATAAAGTTTACAAATAAACAATTCTTTGAATTTAGAATTTTTTCGAATAAACAATATTCAATCAAGTTTATTTGATCAGTCTCAAATTAATTTTCTTCATTATGGTTGATATATTGAATTTTTCCTAACCGTATTTATAATGCCATTTTCTTGTGTTATGCTTAATGAAATGCAAACAAATAGTGAAAGATTAAAATATATCTAGCCTTTCATATAAAAAAATAAGAGCATATACTTCGCATGTACTTCTATGGTTACGAGTGGATCCACGAGAAAAAGGTCTTATTCTCTACCCCAATTAAATTATACAAGTAAAGTACATATGAGGTTTGGGAGATTGAACAAATCATCATACTAGAGCATATGCCCTTCTTCTTACTTGGAAAAGGCACATTTCAAATATTTCAATAATTGGAGACTTGCAACTAATCATTCAAAGTTTAATCAAGAAGGCCCACCCCAAAGATTTATTTTTAAGAGAAATTCTTACAAAGATTTGGAGTCACTTAGAAGATTTATTTCTTATGAATTCCACCATGTTTTAAGACAAAAATGCTCTAGCATATGGATTAGCAAAAGAAGGCACAACTCCATAGCAAAGAACATTAAGAATTAATGGAATTCCAAGATTTAACCCACTAACATAACCTATGAAATAGGATTTAATAATGGTTGTGCAAGGACAAGTGGAAACAAAGGCATAAAGGGAACATGCATAATAGGTTAAATCTTGGGGTAGGTGGCCACACGAGATATCTATGAGAAGTGATGTATTTGTATGTTTCAAAATTTCCAAACAAGAGGAGAGACAAATTTGATTATTCCACAACATAGGTATACTGGAGTTTGTGTTTGGTACAACATGAGGTGGATTTATAGAAATCTGAAAGGAATCGAGAGATTTTCATTCTTGAACCCTATGGGGAGAGATGTAAGCATAGCGTTAGGCATGTCCATAGCTCATGTGAACGGAAATGTATGTAGGAATATTTGCATATACAAAGGAGTTGTGTCTGGTTTGGAAAAAGATTGACCGGGGTTCAAGAACCCAAGCAATAAAAAGAGTAAAATTGGTTAGTTCATTCTTTTGTTTCCTTTAATTGATAACTTTTTCTCTCCTATAAAATTGGTAAATAATGGGCTCTAACATTCGCTATCATTCGAAAAGAGGGGTAGGAAGCTAAATTTAGTGGAGACATTCGGGGACATATTTGATGGAAAATGTTTGGTGGCTCCATTGCTAGATTTTTATTTATTGTTCATGTCAAGTTCAGTGGGGGAAACGGAGAATTTTTAATTTATCAAAGAATTTTAAAGGTTTTTGTAGTGTGGAAACCAAGTTCTCTTTACACAAACTACAAACCCTTGAGTGGCCATGTTGTAGCTTAGGTTATTTGTATTAGAGAACAATCAATGGTATAAATTTGAGCGATAATAACTCTATGCTTATTTGAGCCAAACTTGATATAATTGGAAAAATCTCAGCCTTGGGGAGATTTAAGTTTTTTGTTGATGACCCAAGGAAATTGAGACCCAAGCAAACATTTCTAGAATTAGAGGGCAAGCCAAAGGCAATCAAGTAAGTGCCTATTGACTCATCTTTTAGAGCACTCTTTATTTACTATCTCAAGCCTCTAGTGGAAATAGTTGAGAAATTTTAAATATTTAGACCAATTTAAAGATCTTGGTATTGTTGATGACAAGTCTTTCTTAATCAAAGTTTAGATTAATTTTCTCTATACTAGTTTAACTTACTTGATTCATGAAGCAATTGGAAGTGCAAATTGTTTGAATAAAAAAATAGAGTTCTGTTTATCTGTGATTAACTCAATGCAATTGAGAAGATCTCGATCTCGCAGAGACTAAGTTTCCTCCTAGACATCCCAAGTAAATTGAGACTCAAGTAGTTGGAGGCAAGTGAGGAATGGTCAAGGAATCAAATTTCAAATCACCATTGGGGTCACTAGTGTTGGAGATTGTAATTAGTTTCAGTCTTCCTAATTGTCATTGTACTTGTGTATTTTTATGCAATTTATCATTATTATTATTATTATTATTATTGTCAAGGATGTTTTTCGTGACCCAATGAAAAGAAGTATTTTTTTTTAATTTTGCATATCCAATCTACTAAGTCGTCCCTCCTAGCAGACAAGTCGGCCTGCTCAAAGGATGTGGCCCTTCACATGAAGAAACAACCATATATTGACATATGTACTCCTTCACCTGAAAACAAATTCAGTGCACATCTTTGGAAGAATATTTGGATATCTAAGTATTCTTTTATGTGATATATGAGCTCAATAATATACCAAGTTTCTGTGGAAAACCAAGATATAGGAGGACCATTATTCTTGAAGAAAATGTGAGTTTCCATAAATAATTTATCCCTGTGATGATGCAAGTTTCCAAAGGTACATTCTTTGTGATGATGCGAATTTTAGAGAGGCACATTTTCCTATGATGATGTAAGTTTCATGCACATAGTTCATGTTGATTTTTTGTGGAGGGATGACTTGGAAATTGGATGTTCTAGTGAGGTTATACGTGACTTAGATTTCTCTTGTTGACGAAGAATAAGGAAAGGATTGACGGGTTCCCCTTTTGGCTTTTGCCCTAGCCTCTAGCCTAATTTCCGAGGTTTCGTGTATTTTGTGCATTGTATCTGTATAATTGCCTGATGACCTAATGATGAAGTTATTGCTAAATAGAAGAACATATATATAATTTCACAAGTAATTATCATGAAGAGAAATTCATACTTTCAATCGAATCTCCAACAACTAGAACTGAGTGACATACTTTATGGCTCTGAGAATTCTTCCAAGAACTCAGAGTTATGTAGTTCAATGATGCTTGGAAAGGGTTGGAAAATACAATCACACCATACTTTGGCACCTTGATGTATTGATAAATTTTTACAAGTCTATTTGTTACCATCCCACGAAGTGGGAGGTTTGTGTCTCACTGGGTCATAGCAAAACAATGGGACAAATTTTTGGTTAGAGACAATTTGGGATATTTGCTAGAAGTTTCAATTGTCAATTGAATAGTAAATTCTTCTAAGTTGTAGACAACATGGCACAACCTTCAATTATAAAAATGAAGTAGTTATTGAAAACCATCGCACAACTCCAAGACAAAATAAACACTCCAAATAAGACACAATCAACTAGTTTCTAGCTTAACTGTTGTCATGGAGCTATTAATAGCACAAAGAACTCAAATGCAATGAAATGAGGATAAATTACCCATCATTCACCAAAAAATCGAAGACATTCAGTATAGCTATGGACATGCGATGTCGTGATCCATCCTTATCTAGCAATGAGTTAAAGTAAAATTTCTCAACTAATCCCTAATCTCAATGCAACAATCATACCTCTTAATGAGAGCATAGCAAAGGCACTCTTCCTTTTGAAAGTTAAATGTTATCATGCAAATGTTGTCAAATTTAGTCCACTTATAGTATATATATGCATTAAGATATAATAGAATCGATTTTGAGCACAATGAGTGCACTAAATAACATAGAAATAGCCAACAACATAAATCGAATATAGAAATAGTCTTGTTTTAGATGTATTTGCTACATATTTATTGCATTCAAAAGGAAAACTTAATTATTCAAATACAAATAAACTAAAAGGAAATCTATACATGGTAATTTTTGATACATGGCAACTGGATTTGTTCACAAAAAACTACTCAGTTTTTAATAAGACAAGAGTCAGTTCCTCGATTTGTTCACACACAACTACTTGGTTTTTGATAAGGCTATACTCAGTCCCTCGATTGTTCACACAAAACTACTTAGTTTTTTACATGGTACTAATTAGGGCATGAAGATTTCTACAGTTTGTTACATGGTAATTTTTTACACTCGATCACTGGATTTGTTCACAAAAAAATTAAGGTTTTAATAAGACAATACTCAGTCACTTGATTTGTTCACCAAAAACTACTAAGTTTTTGATAAGTCAATAATTAGGGTATGAAGATTTCCACGGTTTGGAATACAACGTATCATATTTTCAAATTTACATGTAGAGTGGACACTCCAACTGTAGAACTTTAAAAGCACAAAAATATCATTATGATTTCCTAATCCATGACGAAGTTAAATAAACAATGGATATTTCATAACATAGAACACAATTTTATTCCAAAAATACTATGAACAAGAAACATTAATGAAACACTAATTAGTTGTATTTAACCATAACTAATATTGTGGAATAACTTCTCCATCCATGAAAAGCAGACCCGAAGATAAAATTTCCTCAGCTTCGCTTGATTAATATACCGCTCATGAAAACGTTCCACACTATCCTTATGATCCAAGCTGCATCAATCAGAGCCCTTAGCTTCCATTTCTTTCCTGAGATTGTGTCCTTTTTTCATTTCTTTCTTGAGATTGTGTCCTTTTTGGATTGTGTCCTTTTTGTTATTGATTTGATTGACGAGAAAGTTTAATTAAACTAGCATAGATTTATCTTAGATATGGATCTAACAAGAGTTGAAGAGGGATCTAATTTCTTCACTCGCAGATTTTTTGTATGAACCCATATTATTTAAATATTTTGTATAGTTATTTTATTTTTATTTTTTATTTTTTATTTTTTTTATTTAGAGAGACATAGCAAAATTTCAACTTTGATAAACAGAGTTACACATCATATTGGGCTGTAAAATGAGCCTCTAAACTCAATAACTATAGTTAATCAAATCCACTTTGTGATAATTTCTAGTTTCTACTGTACTGAATCTGGAACGAATGTGCTTCCTCAAAACCTCTGACTTTGAAGTGTCCATAAAAGTGTAAGCCCTTCTTCTTTCAATCTATCAAAGAGCTTAAGTGCACTTTCGATTCTCCCTAAATTGCAGGTAGAATGAATCATTATATCATATGTAATTGCATCTGGTTTGCAACCCATATTAACCATTCTCGTAATAAATTTGACTACCTCTACAAATTGTTTCCTATTGCAAAGTGCACGACAAAGTTAGCGAAGGAAGTTGGGTTGCAGATTGTTCCAACCAATGTGGAGGTTAAGGTAGTGAGCTCGGAGGCTAAAGTGTCACGATTGGCAGATAAAGTCCCAGTTCGAATTGCAGATTGGCAAGGTTGTTTGGACTTCACGGTGATGGAGATGAACGACTTTGACATGATATTGGGGCAGGATTTTCTAAAGGGAAACAAGGCAATTGTTGTCCCCTTTTGTGACGAGATTATGTTGCTCAGAGACACACGGACTTGGACTTTACCTACTCACTAGCAGAGAAAAGAAGTGAAGGTGCAACATGTGTCTGCACTAAGTATGACTAGGGTGATGCATGATTCAGATGTTGAGACATATGCGACAATCATTAGGGAGGTTGACGATGATGATGGAGCGGGGACGCCTATTCTAGCTAAGATTTCCAATGTATTGGACAAATATGAAGATTTGATGTCCGATGAGTTGTCGAAACTACTTCCATCGAGACGTGCAGTGGACCATAAGATTGAGCTAGAGCGACAGAAGCAACCTCTATCAAAATCTCCTTATTGTTTGTCAGTATCGGAGTTGTAGGAGTTGAAATGACAGTTGAAGGATTTTTTTGATGCATGTTTCATACGACCTTCAAGGTCCCCATATGGTGCTCCAACATTATTTTAGAGGAAGAAAGACATGAATGAGCTAAGAATGTGTTGTGATTATCGTGCTCTTAACAAGTAGACGATAAAGAACATATATCCTTTGCCACTTGCTATGGATTGTTTCAACAAGCTTGTGAAAGCCCGAGTATTTTCCAAGCTAGACTTGAGGCATGGGTATTACCAGGTGTGGATAACAGAGGGGGATGAGAAAAAGACTGTGGTTGTGACGAGGTATGGGAGTTTTGAGTTCCTTGTCATTCCATTCGGATTGTGCAATGATCCTGCTACATTTTCTACTTTGATGAATGTGGTTTTGCGTCCATATTTGGATTCATTAATGGTAGTATACTTGGATGACATCATGATATTTAGTGATAACATGGAGGATCATAAGTAGAACTTAACTTTGGTGTTTGAGGCATTGAAGATAAACCAGTTGTACTTGAAGAAGTCGAAGTGTATGTTTGCCTAGACCAAGATTCCATTCCTTGGACACATAGTGGGCCAAGGTCACATGCGGATGGAGCCGAGTAGGATAAAGGTGATCGAGGATTAGGCCAAACTGCAGAATTTCCATGATATGAGAGTGTTCTTGGGGATGACCAACTACCAGCAGAAGTTTGTAAAGGGGTACTCCATGGTGACTACACCACTGACAGACCTTCTAAAGAAGGATAAGTGATGGAATTGGACAGAGAATTGTCGAGCAACATTTGAAGATTTGAAGAAGAGGATGGCTACAACACTAATATTGAGGCTACCTGACTTTGAGAGACCATTTGAGGTGCATACTATTGCTTCAGATTTTGCGATAGGGGGAGTAATCTTGTAGGATGGGCATCCGGTGGCATATGAGAGTCAGAAGATGCAGGATAGAGAGTGATGGTATCCGATTCATGAGAAGGAGATAACTGCGATCATCCACTGTTTATAGGTATGGAGGCATTACTTGATTGGGAAGCATTTTGTTGTCAATACTGATAACGTTGCAGCGAGTTATTTTACATTCCATCCAAAGTTATCAATGAAGTAGGCTCGTTGGCAGGACTTCTTGGCAGAATTCAACATGACTATTGAGTATAAACAGAGAAGACTTAATGCAGTCGTAGATGCTCTCAACAGGAAGGGAAAATTAGTTGCACCTAAAGAGGGAGAGGATAGAGTTGAGCATAGTAGGACTTGATTATAGATGACTGATGAGATGCAGAATAAACTTCAAGCTAGTGTGGAGACTGATATTCAAGCAAAGAGCATTCTGAAGTAGGTGAAGGAGGGGAAGACTGGGAAGTTTTTCCTACGAGATGGACTCTTATTCTATGGGGACTAACTTTACATTCCGAAGTCATCTGGACTTAAAAGGCACCTCTTGAAGGAGTGCCACAATTCTCCATGGGTTGGCCACCTAGGGCAACGTCATTCTTTGGCATTGTTGGAGAGAGGGTACTTTTGGGAGAAGATGAGGGAGGATGTAGAGGGGTATGTACATACATGCATCATTTCTCAGTAGGACAAATCAGATAACCAGATACATGGAGGATTGTTATAGCCTTTATCGATTCCAGAGAGACCATGGATGAGTGTTTCGATGGAATTGATCACTCAGTTACCGTAGGTGCAAAGGTATAATGGAGTTATGGTCATTATTGATCGTTTATGTAAGTATGTTGTCTTCATTCTGACAAAGATACCATTTGGGGCCGAGAAGACACTGAGCTATTCTTCAAGAATTTTTTCGAAGTATTGCGGAATGCCATTGAGTATTGTGTCTGATCGAGATCTGCAATTTACAGATAGATTTTGGAACGCTTTGTTCAAGTTGGTTGGGACAGAGTTGCTATAGAGTTCTAGTTATCGTCTGCGGGAAAATGGGTAGACTGAACAAATTAATGCACTACTGGAGGACTACTTGAGACATTATGTGAGGTTTGATAAGAAGAACTGGCCTGAACTCTTGGATGTGGCTATGTTTAGCTACAATATGCAAAAGAGTTCCACAACCGAGTATAGTCCATTTGAGTTGGTCAATGGACAGGTACCAGTTAATCCACACACTGTGCTCTCGAGAGGATTTTTTAGGAGTCCACATGCGAAGAAATTCTTGATAGTATGGGAGGAGCCTTTGGAGTTAGCACAGGTGCACTTGCATGATGTTGCAGGGAGAATGAAGAAATAGGAAAGTAGGAATAGATGGGACGCACACTTCGATGTTAGGGATATCGTTTTTCTGAGGATCACCAGAGATCAGTTTCAGCCACCGGAAGGGACTGCGAGATCTTTGATGAGGAAGTATGAAGGCCATTTTGGGTGAAGAAGCGAGTTGGGGAAGTTGCTTATGAGTTGGAGCTTCTGAACCACATGCGTTTAAAACATCCTGTGTTCCATATTAGTCAGCTTCTCAAGAGATGTAGACTTGATGCACATCATCCTGAGAGGACAACACCATCGAGAGGACCAACCATGATTATGGACATGCCACACTTGATTTTTGATAAGATCTTGGATCTTAGGACTACAGGTGTTGGGTGTGGTGCACGAAGGGAGTTCTTTGTTTGATGGAAGGACACATCAAAGGAGAGTGGTTGGGAAACTGAGGATTCACTATGGAGATGGAAAAAGGAGATTGCTAAGTTTGATGATGAGTTGATGCGATTGATAAGATTGCCGAGGACAACAATGACTCATGGTGAGGGAGAATATCAGGACCCTGAGTCAGCATCACCACGCTCGGGTGAGTCGGGCGCCCAACACAGG
This sequence comes from Pinus taeda, assembly GCA_000404065.3. Classification (NCBI taxonomy): domain Eukaryota; kingdom Viridiplantae; phylum Streptophyta; class Pinopsida; order Pinales; family Pinaceae; genus Pinus; species Pinus taeda. The sequence continues at coordinate 126,683 of APFE030143992.1, read as the reverse complement.
CGCACATAACCGAAAACGTGAATCAGGCACAACCGAGCAACCCATGTCCGGCAGGCTACTGTGCAATGGGTAGGCACGACCTGGGGCGATCGGGCGACCCAACACAGCCAACTTGGTGAAGCAATTAGATGGGCATGCACATGCAACATGCATAAAACTGAAGTGCGATGAACTGAAATGCGACTGAGTGTTGAGAGAGGTGCGACAAGATCGATGTATATAATGCGGAGGATGAACTTGACATTGGGCAGACGCATCACATAGAGGTGTGTCTTGCTTGGAGGGCAGGTCAGCTTGGTGGGTCGATGCCCCAAGTGACATGACCCTTCAATTTACCAACACAAGGGGAGCGTATATATGGAGTTGACCGAGTGGAGGAGAAGGATCATCGAACATCCAACATAGTTCATAGTGCGAAGGTTGGGAGTTCGAAAAAAATGTAGAACCACAGAAGTGAAGTTCGAGTATGAACCCGCGGGGCGGGCAAGCTGATTTATAGCGTTGCGGAGTTCAGTGGGTTGGGTGGTGGCCGCAAGGCGGTCAAATCATAGACCTGTGCAGTGGCGAGCACGGTGGTGGTGTTCAGTGCAACAAGTTACCACGATAGGGTGCTGAGAGTAAGTTGTAGCGGACAATCACGATGGGCAACACTATGAGTAATGCGACATGACAAGGATTGTACCTGTGGATGATGTAGGCACGATATATCGTGTATGATGAGACACAGTGGGCATGTCTATCGATTTACTGTACAGACAGGTAGAGGTCGAGTTTGGCGAACTGACCTCCCCTATGAAATTGTAAATTATGAAAAACAAAATTTTATAAATGAAGTTATAAAATTTGTCTATCTCGTGTTGGTTTCTTTGCAGATTGTTGTCACTACTGTAAGGTATGATATTTCCGTACATCACTGTAATAAAGAAAGATGAAGATTATGTTTGTAGGCGTAGTCTGGAAAACATGAAGAATAAAACTAAGTATGAATGTTTTGCCAGTGCCGCACGACACTCCAAATGGGAAAACCGATTTGGGGCCATGACAGCTAGGGTTTAAATGAACTAGGTTTGTAAGAGTAAGGGTTTAGCTACATCATTTGGAATGGATAAGCTTCTAAGAGTAAGAATTTAGCTAGATCATTTGGAATGGGATGTTTTTATGCATACAAAATATTTAGCTCCAACAAAATTTGAGGAGCATGGCCCCATTTTTAAGTTTGTTCATTGTCAAGTCAATGTTAAATTAGTGAAGGCGCACTTCTATTTTATTAACAATTTGTTTTACATTTTCTTTTTTTTTGAGTTTTTGATATATGGAGTTGAATGATATTACTTGAGAGCTACCTTGTGACAATGTCACTCTCATGCTTTTTGTTTTTTTGAGCAAGAATGACATGGGTTTATGTGTTTATGTGTGAACATAATATTTTCAAAAAATTTAATATATATTTAAAAGATAATAATATTTAACTTAATTAAAATTGATATAATTATTTAAAGATTAAATTTTCTAAAAAGAGATTTGCATTTAGAAGGATTTTTTTATAATTTGAAATGAATATATATTATTGATACTAATAATAATCTCAATTTAAGAAAAGAAAATTTGTATATATGAGACTTATTTGTAGGATAAAGTACTTAACTTTGAATCTATGACTTATTATAAGAAAGCACATGTTTGAATGTCACATGTTCTTAACCATTCAAACATTTTAATGGTGTGCTACATCTAGTGCTTATCATGGATGTATCATTTTGTTTGTCTACTTCAATTCGTCTCCAATAATTTTGCTAGTAGTTTCATCCCTAAAGATGACAAAGGGATGCAAAACCCTAGCCAATATAGGGGCAATTGAAATTTCCATATTAAGATGGAAATCAAGGGTCTAGTAAGGAAGAGATATTCCCATGGATCCCATGAAGCATAGAAAGAGGACACCCATGAAAAAGAACTTGTAGAAGAAAAAATTTCAAAGGCAAAGGAGCAACCCCTATCTAGGGCTCATATCAACAATCACTCCTCTCATATCAACAATCAATACTCTGTGGTTTAAAACAAGTTGACAACTTCATAGGGAATAAGCGAAAAAAAATGGGAGCCACACCTACAATACCAAAGGAATCTCACGCAGGAGCCAAGGAAGTATTGATTACATAGGGAAAAAAAATGATGAATTGGGGAGATGAAAAAAAAAGTCAAGAAACTAGAAGTTCCAAAAGAGGACAAGGGAGATACTCTAAGAAGGAAATTAGAGAAAAAAAACAAAAATTAAACAAAAAAAACAAGGAAATCAATTCCAAATTGAAAACTTCTTAATGAAAATAGAATGTAAATGCATTTTAATCTTAAGAATGTTTTGGAATTTTTTAAGGAAATTTCTGTATCATAAAATAATTATTAGTAACACTAGATTGAATCTCTATATTTATTCTCACAAAAATTATTAATAATTTTGAAAAGATGTAACTGTTTGGACAGAAAATAATTATTTTATATATTATTGAGATATTTCACTTCTATTATTGTATGAGATATTTCACTTCTATTATTGTAACCATTAAGGACAATAGAGTTCTCTATCCATATATGCTAACCTGCATATTCATGACACGTCATTAAGGACAATAGAGTTCTCTATCCATATATTCTAACCTGCATATTCATGACACGTTACAAAGTAAGACAAAATAGGCGTATGCGCCTTCTGAAGTAACAGGTTCCTTCCACAATCTTATCAGTTCCCTGAGCAGCCCTTCAAAGCGAATGGCAAGACCGCCATACTAAAAGCCGAAGAAAAATCTCTCCGACAGACATGGATTTGTTAATCAATAGCCTAACAGCGTCGATCCTCGTTGCAGGCTGTTTGGTTGCTTGGTTTCTGCAACTCATAGCCCTCTCGCCCATTTCTCCAAATCCATTAATTCTGCAACAGGGTTATAAACGGGAAGGTCCCTTTGCTAAGAATAATGTTTTGCAGGTGAGTGTAGTTTCAGTCATCTTAGTTTATTATAATGAGATATTGTTGTCGGATCATCTTGGGATTACTCTCCAGTTTGAGAAAATTGCTAAAATGCAATATGCGTATGTGTTCAGGCTGTGGAGAAATTGGGAGCAGGGGTTCTGGACAGGCCAGAAGATACAGCTGTAGACAGCCGGGGATTGGTTTACACCGCCACCCAGGATGGTTGGATTAAACGCATGCATTTGAATGGATCGTGGGAAGACTGGAAGATGGTTGGACTTACTCCTCTTGGGCTTACTGTCACCAAGAGTGGAGATGTTCTTGTTTGTATGCCCAACCAGGTAAGAATTCATGTACAGTCCCCACCCATTTTGGTCATTTCTTTCTGTTTGTATGGTCTATTGGCCATTACCACATAGCAGTTTAAAGCTCACTTTATTACTGGGATGGATTGAATTTGGAAGTTGTTAATCAATAGATTGAATTTGGAAGTTGTTAATCAATAGCCCCCAGCACTTGTTGTCAATATGCTTCTTGAGTAGATTCCATAATAGTTTATCTGTTCAGTCTATTTAACATGCTAGGCCGGATGTGTTTCTTCAACTTGCCCTGACGATGAACCACACTAGTTGGTTCGAAACGCGTAGACAAAGATCTTTTTTATGTGATTTACGCCGACGCTCTTCTTATAACTATGATGGATCACAGAAGCCTCAATTCTACAGTTCATGCCTTACCAAGTCAAAACAGTAATGTATATCTCTGGAAATTACAGACTGGATTTTCAAAATTTTTAACTAGATTTTCTCAAATTCTGGTTTTTGACATTTGGAAATAAATTGTAACCGGTCTAGACTAGGCTTCATGCCCTTGCCATGCCCTACTAGGTCAAAACAGTGGTTCACACTTGTGTGGATTATAGGTTTCATGCCCTGCCATCGACCAGTGGCCAATATTTACACTGCTACGCAGTGGCCGGTGGTGTACAGACAGTGAGATTTGAACGGTTTGTTCCAGTTTCAAATCTAACAGTCTGTATATCACCAGCCTCTGCAATTTGGCTACAAGTACTAAATACTCTGCTATTACGGTGTATTAACTATTATGTATACCAAAATATATTAACAAGCATAATATAATATTTTATGCTCTGCATTTAAAATGTTCTTTTACCTATAAATATAATATATAAGTATCACAGTGAGGTTCAGGTAAATAACAAATTATTTAATATTATCTTTAATCATAAAGGTATTGTTTATATAATTTATTTGGCTTTGCAGTAAATATATAAGTATTAATAAAATTTCTATTTTTTCAGTATAAATATATTAGTTTTAAAAAAAAATATTTAAGTAACAAAAAAAAGTTATGTTGTGAATGTTTTACAAAGTTGCATAGACAAAACATAAAATTCACAACATATCTACTAATTGATTATTCAATTTTTTTATGGCTGTTTGTCTACATGTATGTGTGTTTTTGGGTTGCTTGGAAGTCACTTGGCTTCTTATTTATTTTTATTTTTTTATATTTTCTTGCATCAACCAATTTAATAATTATTTTTAAAATAAACTTAATGGGCTATAAAGGAATTATGGTAGGCTAATTTTGTCATTAATTAAGTAGAGAGTCTTATTCTACAGCCCAGTATGATGTGCAACCCTGTACTTCCACATACAGTGAATTTGCTCAGTCCACTAAAATAAATAAATAAATAAATAACTATACAAAATATTTAAATAATGTCGATTCATAAAAAAAAATCTACACCTGAAATGATTGGATTTCTCTAGGACCAAATGAATCTATCTTGGTCTTTAATTTACCTATCTTCAATTTACATCCTTATTTCTCTTTGAAATCTCTTAGGACATAAAAATATGTTTTAAATAAAATATATTCTACAATTTTCCTAATTCTTTTCATAATGTTTTTCATAATTTTCTCACTTAATAAACTTTCGACCAAATCATGTAGACTTAGTAGAAAATCTTCTCTCATAACTTGAAATAAAACCCATCCATATCTAAACACTTTATCCTAGTAGAAAATTTTCTCTCATAACTTGAAGTAAAACCCCATCAATATCTAAACACTTTATCCTAAACTATAAAGTAATCATCCCCTTCTCTAACCCTAAAATATTATATTATTTAATATCAATTTAAATTATATTGAGCAAAACAAATATGGTTTAACATCAATATAAATTACATTCTAAAAAATTAGATCCTATATTTTGCAATTTATATCTAAAAACAATTTTAGAAAATCACAATTCATGAATTATAAACTATAACGAAATCACAATTCATATATTATAAATTATAACATTTTATAAATTATAACGAAATCACAATTCATGTATTATAAATTATAACGACAAGGTATATTTTTGAAAAGAATCTGTTTCCTTTGTTTTTCTAGGTGTAGGATATCTTTTGATTTTATCGAGAAGAACATGAATTAAGATAGCTTTTCCTGATCGAGA
>APFE030143992.1:76966-103714 GCA_000404065.3 Pinus taeda | reverse complement strand
TTTTTTTTTTTTTTTTTTTTTTTTTTTTTTAAATAAGGTTAAGGAAATAGGTACAATATGAGTGGGACCACAACAAATCGATTTCAAACATCAAAATTTTAGAGATCAGAGTTGGTGATGAGACTTGCTTTCATATTGCTTGTATCCTCCTACACTACAGGCATATGGGTGACTAGGTGATGCCTCCAGATATTTGAACACGGGTGAGATTACTGCAAATTGATTCTAAACACCAAAATACAATGCTCAAATATAACTGCATTAATGCATACCCAACATCAAGATCAATTGCCACAAATGAACAAATTTATATCAATAAAAAGTTAACATAAAATTATTGTAACTAATTTAATTAGAGGTTATAAAAGAATTAAGTTTTTATTATAAGTATATTGCACTTTAGGCTAATTTTGTTTTTTCAAAATTAAATTTCAAATACATGTGGGTCAAATTGCATTCAATCTAACCTTGCACATCAAGTTAAGCATTGTGCATCTCGACATTAATAAAATGTGTTCATAAAAAACATATGTTCATTTTATAGTCAGAAATAGCACCTTGATTAGCACATAATAGTACATAAATTGAATGTCAAATGGTGATATCCTTTGGGGACACAATGGCATTATATCATTTATTTTATTTTGGACTATTTGAATTATCATAGTTTAATTGTTATATGTTTTTGAGGTTTTTTTAACATATTTTTTTTGGTAAATTCTTTAGAATCTTGTGGGATTTCTTATAATCACAAGTTTGAGTTGTAAACTCTCCACAATATGAGTGCCCTAGGGTTTTGTAGGGTGTTAAATCTATATATGCAATCAAAAACCCATTTTAAACAACAAAAATTAATATTTGGCCAAAATAAATTTCACCTAATTTTGGCCAAAACTCCAAAACATAATATGTTTAGACAATACTATTTGAACCTTGACTAAAACTTCTTGATGTTGGTTTTTTTTTTTTTTTTTTGAACTTGGTAGGATTACATCTTCATCATGTTCAACTTCTCACCCTGATTAGGGGGATAGCACAAGTTTTGAACCCAAGATTTCAAGACTTCCGATTCAATAAGATTTCATTTCCACAGCCTCTATCAATTAAACTACCTCAAACAATTAAATTAATTAAAAAATTAAAACTGGGTTCAAAACCACTTATAGTTTCATTCTCTTCACATGTCCCAATTATTAATGGCGTGGTCTAAACATCAGGTAGGTGATGGTATTGTCCTTCCTTTCAATTATAAATTAACATCTAGTGCCTTTCAATCGATTAGTCAATCCTAGGTTATTAATAATTATGTGATGGTATGGTCCTACCTTTCAATTGTAAATTAACACCTAGTGCCTGCAATCAATAAGTCGGTGCTATGGTTAATCACATTTATTCAAACTTTCTGTATTAAATTGTGTAATGATAAAATACGATGTTGGTTTAGGGAATACTCACATAATTTTTTTGCGATGTTTTAGTTAATTAAACATTTCTTAGAGGTATTTTTCATTTCCGTTTGTTGAAAAAGTTTGTTCTCGTTGATATTCCTTCACAGTGCATAGGAAGAAAGATAAACCCTAAAAGAGGAAGATTCACCTAAAATTTTTATAGATAAATATAGGGATTTTTTCAAGCTTGTGCATGTAGAAAGGCTTCCCAGTTTTGAAATAAACTTTTTTTCATTTTTCCAAAAACTTGAAAAGTTTTCTTGTTTAGGCATTTCAGTTCCAAGAACCTTTCTTTTTCCTGAGTTTATTCATATATTCTCTAAATATCATGATACCATAGAAATGATTGAGTTTATTCATTTCTTTTGTAACTTCTATGATACCAACTAAATGGTTGTAAAGAATAGCCAAGGCTCTAGTATAATTTGTTCATTAAAAGAATGCTATATTTCTAAATTGTAGGGCTAGTAGAAGGTTTAAAAATTATTGTTGAAGAAGATATTGAAAGTGGATTTAAAACCGTAATTGAAAGAAAAAAAAGGGGAGGATTTCTTATCAACCATAATCGCAAAAGGAAACATAATATTTGAAAGGAAACATAATATTTGAGATTAAAATCTTTTTGGATAGTAATATATTTAAAGATTCATCAAATGAAAGGAAACATAGTATTTTAGATTAATATTTTTTTGGATTGTAATATATTTAAAGATTCATCTGTTAGAAATAATTTTACAAAGAAATGGAATACATAAAATATTGCAGAAAATTAAACACAAAAATGTGTAAAACAAGAGACACAGATATACGTGCCTCGCTCAATTTGGGCTTCGTCCACGGAGAAACAACCAATCTTTCTTTTATATTATCCAACAAAATGAAGAGATACAACCTACAACATATCCATTGTAATTTCCTTTTCACTCATACACAATGTCCTCTCGCTTCCTCGCTCAAAACAATAATACACAACCATAATGCAATTCTCTCATATAAACCAAGAGGTTGCCTTCAAGGGGAAAAAACCTTAAATTAACATAACTTCTACCGTTAGATCATCTCCCTAATGAATGACCTAGATTGACTATGAAATTGCAATATTTTACGAGATAGTTTTCATATATTTCTAGTTTCAAGGGCGCTTCCCTCGAACCCTTACCAGGGGGGAGGATCCAAACTTGCAACACCCCCCAGGACCCTCCAGGCAACAATAATGAGGGGAAAGACCCCCACCTCCCCCCCTCACACCTCCCTACACCCCCCATCGGAGATTGGGATCCAAATGTGACTGAAACATGACCTCTGAATCAGGAAGATAATCAAGATCCACATCCAACATCATCAGAAGATATAATATCAGTGATCAATATTTTGTTACATTATAATGATGATAATAAAGTTGATGCTCTTATATTAGAACTTTTAAAAAAAATCCTTTGATTTACAAAGCTTAACTATGTAACATTTGTATACAAAACTGGTTGAAATTAAAGAAGATAAAACATTAGACACCAGTCTTATCTAATTTATTTAATTCTAAATTAACAAGAAATACATTACATTAGATTTACTAAAGAAGAATCGATGAGAGAATTAACCCAAATGGTAAAATATAATGATGGACCAAATGGATAAAAAATGTTTAATGATAAATTCATGATTATTGTCCACACTTTAATTCATAATCAACCTCTTCTTAAAATCCGAGATGATTATAAGTTCCTCTTACAAGTGAATTCCCCGTGAAAAATGTGGTGATTGGAATTTACAGAGGGATTATATTGTGCTAAGGATTTATAGATAATAAGTAAAACCCCACCACACACACACACACACACATATATATATCACCCATGAATTTTCTCTTGAATATATCAGACATTGAATTCATTTAGATGAATATTATTTTTGTTTCCAAGGGTAGAAAATCAAGCTTCATCATTACTCCTAAAGTATTTTGTTTTATAATCAATACAATAATTTATCTACTTATTGTTAAGGAGTTGATTAAGTATTTTTATTTTAAAGAAGACTAAGTATGGAAATATGATCCTAATCATATTACATTTAACTTAAGAACTTATATTAAATTTTCCCCTATACCCATTTTCTTAATGCAAAAAATTAGAAGTTGGCCAATGAAAACTTATGTTTGGCAGTTGACAAAAGTTAGATTTGATAAGAAAATCTCTAAAGGAAACAATGGATGTGGATATTCCATTACCTTAAAGAAAAAAAAGTAAGAACCATTTCCTAGAAACAAATCAACACTAATTAAAAAAAATGTTATAATTAATCAGGTTCCCCAATAAGATATACCTACTACATTAAACATGTTCCAAAATAAAACCATTCAAGAGACGACTAAGAGTCAAGTTATTTTCATAGATCTTGATGAAGAGGCTTCTAAGTAGACAAAAGAGAATTTATATACCCAATTAAAACAAGAAATTATAGCTCCCTCTAAACTATCCTTAGTTTATTAAAAATCAATACAATTACAAATGGTTATTATACAACTAAAAGTTGAAAAACTAGCAATTCAACTAGGAATGAAAGGTTATGAGACTATTAGGATGTCAGTGGATCTAGACAGTCTCCCTCCATGGGATAATATTGAGTAGCCTAAGCATAACGGAAATGTGGTAGCTAAGGACCTAATCCATGCCTTCATAAATGTCTAGAAAATTGATGATTCAAATTCATATAATGGCACACCAACTTTGAATTGAAAAGATAACTAACTGAGCTAAATCTATTTCCATCGCAAACTTGTGACATAAGTTCCTTATAGCTAGGACTTTTGAGAAAGATAGAGAAACTGTAAATTTGTTGTTAAAAGAGAAAGATAATGAGATCCAAAGGATTAGATCAATGTTAAATTTTCCCACCATTGAACATAATGAGAGAAAAGAATTAGCATAGATAGAAAAGGCAATGACTCAAATAAAAATTCAAATTAGGGTTCTAAGTGAAATAAATAACAAAATGAAAAGATTATCAAAAGAATAGAAGAGGAAAGGGAAACAGTCTTTGTTGAAATGCCAAATAAGCAAACAATTATTTTTGAGGTAGAAACAATTGAAGTTTGATCAAATCAAGAGCATATTATTAAATTGAACAAACAATTGACCCAATTGTAATAAGGTTTCCAAGAAAAAGTAAAAAAAATTGCAGATATGCAACCATTGTTAGAAAAAAAGAAAAGAAATGAAACTGTAAATAAAAATAATTTTGAAATTTCTCAAAAAAAATAGACAAATTTCTAAAGCAACAAAAAAATTGGATGCATATGAGGCACTAAAGAAAGATGTCAACAAAAAATTTGGAAGCCAAAAAGTATTAATTGGGAGATATGCATTGTATTTGGGGAAAAATAAAAGGAGTAATATAATTATTTAGAGATAAATTCACCATCATATATATAGTGGAAATTTAGAAAGAGGTCTTAGCTTTCATATTAAAAGAGCCTAGGAATAGTTGTAAAATAAGGTGGATGAGGTGGATGAGGTGATCAAATTTGTGAATAGTCAAAGAAGAAAAATTCTTGAAGGCATAGGAATACATATGAATTCTTTTATCATGGAAGTTATTTCAACTAAAGGGAAGCACAATTTGATTTTGGTTTCTTATGACAAATGTAAAAACATCAGGATCTTTGCGCAAGATTTTGGAAGAAAATTTTCCAAGGCTTCAGAATATGGTTTACCTACAACATGGGGATATGAAGAATGGCTATATGACGATGATATCTATGCTTAAAACTTAAAAAATAGGAAAAATGATCAAGAGCCATTTCAGGACGTCACTTGTCTGATTTAGGGACATATAATTTATGAAAAAATAATCTTTGATTTCTCACTTTTAGTAATGGTTCCAAAAATCCAAAAGTCTCTCCAACGGATGACATATAATCTATACGCTAAGATATATATCACTATACAAAGAATGCATGAGTTTCCCATCGTAGAATAGGTTAGATGGAAATTCATAGCATGGGTAAGGAGCAAGAGGCCACTATTAAATATACCTCAATATTATGGGTTGTCCACAACACAATCAACAATAATGGCTATACTATGCTCATCTTCAACATCATTCTAGATTTTTCCATTAGCTCCTAGTTAGAAGCTAGCAATTAAAAAACAAAGAAAAAGAAAAACATATCAAGATTTAAGCAAATAGTTACCAAGGAATAATTATTACAACTACCTCAACAAAAGATAAAAAGTGACAATGAAGACTTTGAAGGGTTATTTTTTCCGAAAAGGCTTCAATGTTGTTTCATTGGACTTGAACTAATCATCTAATCAAGGACTCTAATTATTGGATTTATTATGTAGAGTATTTATCATTCTCTAAATAAATTTTGTTTTGCGTTATTTACATTTGAAATTATCCTATGAGACATCTACTCATATCTTCCTCCATGCCCATCTCTCTCTCTCTCTCTCTCTCTCTCTCTCTCTCTCTCTATATATATATATATATAGCCATTGTACTCTCTCATAGTGTAATAATTGGTGGCTTAAATTACCTTTCAATATTTATATATTTTTTGTCATGAGGGTGGGTGTAGGTATCCTTGTATTATCCCTTGTATTCTCTCAATGATATCATTGTATGCTTAGTTAGAAACATTTTCACCTTTAAATGCTTTCAGATTGAGGATAATCCACTTCCTCTACAATCACTAAGGGATATGATGTTCATTAGAAACATAGTAAGGCAAGAGATGATGGAGGATTATAACATATCATGATTTCAATAGGATCATCAACCTACCTTCATTTTGACCCAAAATTTTTTAAGTTTCTCATTACAATTTGTATTGCCCATTCAGTGACATTATTAATGGAATTTTGACTTCAAACATTGGAGGTAATCTTGTATCCTCTAGTAATGTTCATAGAACAAGTGGCATTCAAAATTCATTTTGGGTATGCTTATGTTTTATCCTTTTGCTTTTTAGTTTATTGTAATGTTCCTTTGCCACTTTACATTTTAGGATGGGGATTAATTAAGGTACAAGCGGAGAGTGTGACAACCTATTATGGTTATGTGCTTTATTGTAATGCAATATTATTTATGTATTTGCATTAGGGTTTAATAATAAAAAAATTGTGTGTGTGTGAGATATTTTACTATTTTATTTTCAATTTGGACCTTTCAGTTTGTCCTATTTCATTTTTTTTTAACTAGAAGAATCAACAATTAAGCCGATTTCAAACTCACATGACACAAGGTCGACTCTAACTGCTACTATTATAACCCTTGGGTTCCTAGATATGGCCATTCCATAGACATGGGTAATTCAGGGTGATTTGAGCATTGAGTCTCTTAGTACATAACACTTTATTTTTACAACATTTTCCAATTGAGATGCCCCCTGGGGGCTTGCCCTATTTCAAATATCATTCATTTTTTTATTAAATGCAATTTAAGTTTGGTTTGGGTTTGTGAAGTTTAAATATTACTATCTATTTCATGCATACAAATCCACCGGTTTAAGAAAATCTTTTATTATTAGGAAAAAGTTTGCATTCCTTCAATGCGATACTAAGTTTTCTCTCCTTTTCTAGTTTTTCTAATTATAATCTTTCTACCTTGTTACACTTTCATATTCATCATGGACATAGATAAAAATTTATAAATTTTCTATTATTGATGTATATACTTTGGGCAATGAAAATTACCTCCTTTGGTTTCTTTGAGAATCCAAAGGATACAATTTTGATTGATGACTCCAAGCCTTTTTATGAGATGATTTTGACATTATTTTCATTTGCATGGTATTCATATTCCCTTTTCTTTATCGGGTTATCTTATTTCATTAATAAAATACAAAATGCTCACAATTCAACCATCATTTTAGTCTTAAATGTGTGCATTTGGAATTCATTTTCTTATCTTTATCATATCATTTATTCTAATTACAAATAATTTCCTTTTCTTACTTTTGTTTTAAAGTTTCAACATATTATTTTTAATTGCTTACATGGGAATAACATTTATGTTTTTCATTTTCTCAGTAAATCCATTCTACTCTTTTAAATTCATATACATTCATCCACAAGTTTTAAAACAATAATTATCTCTTCTCTTTAGATACAAAGAGGTAAATATAGGAAACATTCTTCATATTTATTTTTCAACATTATTTGTCTTTTTCTACCTGTCAACATGTTAAAAAAATTGAGTTTGTCTAACTTTATGAGATTAAACTTTATCATAAAGTTATACTCTCTAATATTTTAGCTCTTTACGTAATGTTTGTATCAATTCAAGGGAATAAGCTACAGAGTAGTTGAGATAACCCGATCTCGAAATTGTGGGGTACATCTCCACTCAATGACATTCTAGTTAGTTAGTTAGAGTGAGGTAGGTCACTACCACTAGAAGGTAAGTATAAGATATGGTGTTTGGATGATCTGGGTAGATATTGGTGGCCACCTACTTCTTCCACTAACTCAACATTTCTCTATCCTTTTGGCAATTTTTTGATGGTTTTTTGGGTCCCAAATTTATGGGGCCATTTGGAGGCCTTAATGATCTTTTTTGGAAATTCAAGGGATTGGCGTTTCCATGGAATGCCTCGGCCCCAACTAAAGTTCTAATCCTTGGATATTTATTTCCAATGAGCTACTATGTGCCCCAAATGGACATTGTATGTAATTATTTTTTCCCTAGGAAGTTAACGTACCAACTAACCACCTCGGGGCCCAAAATCCTTTTCGTGCTTCATCTTCTAAGGTTAAGGTTTGGACCTCTAAGGTTATTTATTTATTTTAATATTCCATTCTTTTGGCCTCTTGTAATATCTTTTGTGAATGCATGTAGTCACCATATTTCTCTCTTCAAAGATAACTACCACCATTATAGCAAATTTGTGTTCTACAACATTCTACCATTTCATTTATTAATCAAAGTTGGATTTTCACCATATTATTATGCATTATGTTATATTTCTACGTGTGTGTTTCATTTCATTTCATTCATTGTATAACCTAGAATAGTGGTATCAAAGTAGTCTTCTCCTTTGTTTCTCAATGTATGTCCCTAATGAGTTTAGGGTACACATATTTGGGTCTCAAGCTAGTATCACTTGGGACAACACTCACTCTTTCCAATCTAAGCGACCTCCCATAATGGAAGAAATGAGAGATGATGGAGTGGGAGATATTTCTTGAGGAATCACTCATGCAACAAAGTATTGAGATGATGGACAATTTTTCCTAGATCTTTTGACAACTCCCAAATATGGTTGACAAGCCTTTAAATAATGATAATTTAAGAGGCGGGAAACCATTCAACGTATGAGTTGAATTTTATATTCCTTATCTGAAGGAAAAATAATGTAGATGCTTTAGAGAAATGGTCAAATCTATTAGGGGATTATTACCGTGTCAAAAAAACTAATAGTAAAAATATTACCTTTGCACTCCTGAAATCCCTTTTACATGTTAAGGACTGGTGGGAAGGTCACTAGGAAAGATAAAATGAATATGAGTATGAATTATTCAAATCAAGACCAACTTGGGAGGCTTTTATTAATTCCCTCAAGGAATAATTCTATCCTATAGGGAACTATGATGGCCAATAAACAATATGGACAAATTTGTGACAAGAGAGAGACTAGATGATGCCAAAGTACAACAATATTTTTCATATGTTGGACTCAAAGCTAGGTATTCAAGCTTTTGAGAAGAAATTGGTTTTGAAGTACCAAAGTGGCCTACATATGTACATAGAATGAAGATGGATTTCTTAGATATATCCTCACTTGAAGTCACTTATCAATATGTTATTTAAATTGAGCATAAATTGAAGCATAGGAATAAGCAGGATTTGGGTTTACAAATCCATTGCAACAAAAAATTGGAAAAGGTGGACCTAACTCAAAAAACGAGGGAAGAAGCAAGGGAATCCAACCTTAAGAAAACCAACACAATATGTAGGAAAAGAAGGGTGATGGGAAGTCAAAGAAGTACATTGGAAAGTGGTGTGAGTTCCATAAAAACATAGCATAACATTGATGAATGCTGCTCAAAACAATCATTTTTGCTTGAACTTAAAGAATTTAAACAAACTGGATTTTATCTTAGATTCGAAGAGAGGACATGATAAAGGAAAGTAGGCCATCGATGCATAACCCAATGCTACCATCATCACCATAAATATTCAACCATTATAGTCAAAGGAGCCTAAGGAGGGGGGGGGGGGGGGCCTCTTGCATTCAAAGATGTCGGTGAGGGGTATTTTAATATATTTAATTATTGATAGTGGGAGTTAGAAGTACCCATTATTAGCTAAGCTTGTCAAGAGATTGAATTTTTCAGCAATGCCACACTCCCAAACATAAAACATAGGTTAGTTAAGCCATGGACGAGACATCAATGTCAATCAATAATGATGCCTATCCCATGGTATCAATCCCTTCAAATATAAGGTATTGTGTGATGTTTCTCCATTTGAACTTAGGTATGTTCTTTCAAGACAACCTTATATGTTGAAACACCATGTTATTTATGAGTCATGTCCACGTACTGTCATTATTACTCTAGGGTATTAGCTCTATAAGGTACCAAAGGTAGTTTTGACGATTGCAATTTCATTGACCTTGACAAAATGGTGTTGAAAGGTAATATCTCACACTGCAAGGTTTTTTCCCTTCATGGTTTAGTCATAAGGTGAAGGAACGTCATTGGACGACCGTGGCCTCAACATAAGGGCTCTCTAGATAACAAAAGTAGGTGTACAATATTGTAGAAGCATAAAGAGATATCTTCACTTCACCTATGGGGGTGCCTTTGCACTACTAGGTAAAACACTCAATTGACTTGGTACCTGGTGCTAATTTACCTAATGGCCTAATATATAGATGTTCTCTCTAGGAGAATGAGGAAATAAAATGTCATATTCACGAGATCATAAAAAAGGGCCACATTTGATTGATCTCCTCACCTTGTGGGAGCTCAATTGTGTTAGTGTAGAAGAAGGATGGGTCATGGAGACTTTGTATTGATTATAGAAATCAAAACAAAATTATTGTCAAGAATAGACACCTAAGGCACCAAATTGATGATCTTCTTAATCAACTTAAGGGTACCAAGTCCATTATTAAGCTTCATCTAAAGTCAAGCTATCTCCAAGTTCTAATTGATAAAAATAAAATATGTAAGACAATCTTCAAATATAAATAAGACATTTTTGAGTGGTTGGTCATGCACTTTGGCTTCATTGATGCTCTAGCAACGTTCATGAGGATAATGAATGATATCCTACAACTTCTCAAGGAATATTTTGTGGTTTTAAATTTGGATGTAATCTTCATCTTTGATAGAACTTGTGAAGAACATCTGCAACACATTTAATAGGTAATTAACGCCCTATGAAAACACAAGTTGTATGCCAATCTAGAGAAGTACTCATTTGGAATGCAACAAATTTAGTATTTGGGATACATCTGGATGAACACGAGGTGCATGTGGACCCATCCAAAATCCAATTCATTTGAGATTGGCCCAGCCTAATGACCCTAACAGAGCCCCATAGATTCTTGGGCTTATTAATTTCTACCAATTGTTCGTGTTGGGGTTCTCCCATATCACTTATTCCTTAAGGAAAGTTGACGAAGAGTGGAGCTAAAGAAAAATTTTCCTACTTTGAATCACAATAGAAAGAACTCAAGGAGATAAAACACTACCTTTTCTTTGCACTAGTCCTTACCCTAACAAAACCGCAACACCCATATGAGATTAAAATAGATGCCTCCAACTATGCTATTGGTGCATTCTTCACTCAACATCGACATTTTATGGAATATCATGTGAAAAACTCTATGATACTCTCCAAAGATAACCCAAATGTGAAAATAATATGTATTCCATTATGTAGGCATGTTGATAGTGGAAGAATTATATTTTAGGGAAGGAGACATCAATCCACACTAATCACAGGCCTTTGCAATTCCTACATACAAAATGAAATTTACATAATTAACAACATCATGAATGGTACACATATTTGTAGCAATTCCAATTGAACATCAATTACAAGGGCTACATCAAACATGTTGCAAATTACCTTAGCATGTTCCTATTTGTGGTGCTAGCCATAGTTATTAACTCTTATAACTCTTATAGGCACGAGATTTATAAGTGGCCACAATGATACAATAGTGGCTCTAAATTTGTTGCTACATACAAGAGATTGATCATATGTAAAAGAGTTCCAAACTACTATCTCCATGGAATCAATATCTTTTTGTTATTCTATTACTCTAATTTTATCACTTATACCTCATAGAAGCCTCTGTAATCAACCTTTTCTGCATCATCTTTTCATATTTCACATAAACATGGACTTCTAAGCTACACAAGTATATAGAGGTAATAATTTCGATATTTCTATGGTTTTATACAGTTTTCTTTATAAAATCATACTAATGTGCAAAGATTATAGAAATTAATAATTTTTGTAGATTTTATTTTTAAAGACAAGCATGGTCAAGGAAAGGGTGTGGAGGATCAACATTGAAAACTTTATTATTCACAATGATACATATGTACAATACATTGGAGTCACCCTTGGTTTCATATTCTACGTGGTCTCTTGGACTCCCTTTGACTATTCAACTTCCACACCAACCCTTAGAGGATTACATGTCCAACATTCCGCCCCTTAATTCGAAGGTGTATGTATGAGTCCAAGAAGAGAGTTGTAATACAAAATGTACAAAAATTCATGGTAGCACTAGGTTGAATGTGCTCTTTGAAATTTTGGTATAAGGGGGTGGTTTAAGGATGACCACCAACACTAGAATACTTAGTGCAGTTCCCGAAACTCTTCCAAGTTTGGCAAGAAGTTGAAGTCTTCTGTTAGAGAAATTGTCCCTAATGCTTTGGAGAGGGAGACCTTCAAAATAGAAAATGGAGGTCTACAACCTGTGGTGATTTAAGGATGACCCAAGGAAATTGAGACCCAAGCAAACATTTCTAGAATTAGAGGGCAAGCCAAAGGCAATCAAGTAAGTGCCTATTGACTCATCTTTTAGAGCACTCTTTATTTACTATCTCAAGCCTCTAGTGGAAATAATTGAGAAATTTTAAATATTTAGACCAATTTAAAGATCTTGGTATTGTTGATGACAAGTCTTTCTTAATCAAAGTTTAGATTAATTTTCTCTATACTAGTTTAACTTACTTGATTCATGAAGCAATTGGAAGTGCAAATTGTTTGAATAAAAAAATAGAGTTCTGTTTATCTGTGATTAACTCAATGCAATTGAGAAGATATCGATCTCGCAGAGACTAAGTTTCCTCCTAGACATCCCAAGTAAATTGAGACTCAAGTAGTTGGAGGCAAGTGAGGAATGGTCAAGGAATCAAATTTCAAATCACCATTGGGGTCACTAGTGTTGGAGATTGTAATTAGTTTCAGTCTTCCTAATTGTCATTGTACTTGTGTATTTTTATGCAATTTATCATTATTATTATTATTATTATTATTGTCAAGGATGTTTTTCGTGACCCAATGAAAAGAAGTATTTTTTTTTAATTTTGCATATCCAATCTACTAAGTCGTCCCTCCTAGCAGACAAGTCGGCCTGCTCAAAGGATGTGGCCCTTCACATGAAGAAACAACCATATATTGACATATGTACTCCTTCACTTGAAAACAAATTCAGTGCACATCTTTGGAAGAATATTTGGATATCTAAGTATTCTTTTATGTGATATATGAGCTCAATAATATACCAAGTTTCTGTGGCAAACCAAGATATAGGAGGACCATTATTCTTGAAGAAAATGTGAGTTTCCATAAATAATTTATCCCTGTGATGATGCAAGTTTCCAAAGGTACATTCTCTGTGATGATGCGAATTTTAGAGAGGCACATTTTCCTATGATGATGTAAGTTTCATGCACATAGTTCATGTTGATTTTTTGTGGAGGGATGACTTGGAAATTGGATGTTCTAGTGAGGTTATACGTGACTTAGATTTCTCTTGTTGACGAAGAATAAGGAAAGGATTGATGGGTTCCCCTTTTGGCTTTTGCCCTAGCCTCTAGCCTAATTTCCGAGGTTTCGTGTATTTTGTGCATTGTATCTGTATAATTGCCTGATGACCTAATGATGAAGTTATTGCTAAATAGAAGAACATATATATAATTTCACAAGTAATTATCATGAAGAGAAATTCATACTTTCAATCGAATCTCCAACAACTAGAACTGAGTGACATACTCTATGGCTCTAAGAATTCTTCCAAGAACTCAGAGTTATGTAGTTCAATGATGCTTGGAAAGGGTTGGAAAATACAATCACACCATACTTTGGCACCTTGATGTATTGATAAATTTTTACAAGTCTATTTGTTACCATCCCACGAAGTGGGAGGTTTGTGTCTCACTGGGTCATAGCAAAACAATGGGACAAATTTTTGGTTAGAGACAATTTGGGATATTTGCTAGAAGTTTCAATTGTCAATTGAATAGTAAATTCTTCTAAGTTGTAGACAACATGGCACAACCTTCAATTATAAAAATGAAGTAGTTATTGAAAACCATCGCACAACTCCAAGACAAAATAAACACTCCAAATAAGACACAATCAACTAGTTTCTAGCTTAACTGTTGTCATGGAGCTATTAATAGCACAAAGAACTCAAATGCAATGAAATGAGGATAAATTACCCATCATTCACCAAAAAATCGAAGACATTCAGTATAGTTATGGACATGCGATGTCGTGATCCATCCTTATCTAGCAATGAGTTAAAGTAAAATTTCTCAACTAATCCCTAATCTCAATGCAACAATCATACCTCTTAATGAGAGCATAGCAAAGGCACTCTTCCTTTTGAAAGTTAAATGTTATCATGCAAATGTTGTCAAATTTAGTCCACTTATAGTATATATATGCATTAAGATATAATAGAATCGATTTTGAGCACAATGAGTGCACTAAATAACATAGATATAGCCAACAACATAAATCGAATATAGAAATAGTCTTGTTTTAGATGTATTTGCTACATATTTATTGCATTCAAAAGGAAAACTTTTAACAATATAAATATTTTTTTATTATTTTAAAAAAAAACATCCCACTTGTATACTTAGATGATATCTTCCATTTAAATATACATTAGTTAAATTGATTTCATATTCTCTTTAAATACAGAAAAATTTAACTATAACATATAATTTGACTAACATTTTTTAATATAAATTAGGAAGTTAATAATTATATAAATTATTCAAATACAAATAAACTAAAAGGAAATCTATACATGGTAATTTTTTATACATGGCAACTGGATTTGTTCACAAAAAACTACTCAGTTTTTAATAAGAAAAGAGTCAGTTCCTCGATTTGTTCACACACAACTACTTGGTTTTTGATGAGGCTATACTCAGTCCCTCGATTGTTCACACAAAACTACTTAGTTTTTTACATGGTACTAATTAGGGCATGAAGATTTCTACAGTTTGTTACATGGTAATTTTTTACACTCGATCACTGGATTTGTTCACAAAAAAATTAAGGTTTTAATAAGACAATACTCAGTCACTTGATTTGTTCACCAAAAACTACTAAGTTTTTGATAAGTCAATAATTAGGGTATGAAGATTTCCACGGTTTGGAATACAACGTATCATATTTTCAAATTTACATGTAGAGTGGACACTCCAACTGTAGAACTTTAAAAGCACAAAAATATCATTATGATTTCCTAATCCATGACGAAGTTAAATAAACAATGGATATTTCATAACATAGAACACAATTTTATTCCAAAAATGCTATGAACAAGAAACATTAATGAAACACTAATTAGTTTTATTTAACCATAACTAATATTGTGGAATAACTTCTCCATCCATGAAAAGCAGACCCGAAGATAAAATTTCCTCAGCTTCGCTTGATTAATATACCGCTCATGAAAACGTTCTATGATCCAAGCTGCATCAATCAGAGCCCTTAGCTTCCATTTCTTTCCTGAGATTGTGTCCTTTTTTCATTTCTTTCTTGAGATTGTGTCCTTTTTGTTATTGATTTGATTGACGAGAAAGTTTAATTAAACTAGCATAGATTTATCTTAGATATGGATCTAACAAGAGTTGAAGAGGGATCTAATTTCTTCACTCACAGATTTTTTTTATGAACCCATATTATTTAAATATTTTGTATAGTTATTTTATTTTTATTTTTTATTTTTTATTTTTTTTATTTGGAGAGACATAGCAAAATTTCAACTTTGATAAACAGAGTTACACATCATATTGGGCTGTAAAATGAGCCTCTAAACTCAATAACTATAGTTAATCAAATCCACTTTGTGATAATTTCTAGTTTCTACTGTACTGAATCTGGAACGAATGTGCTTCCTCAAAACCTCTGACTTTGAAGAGTCCATAAAAGTGTAAGCCCTTCTTCTTTCAATCTATCAAATAGCTTAAGTGCACTTTCGATTCTCCCTAAATTGCAGGTAAAATGAATCATTATATCATATGTAATTGCATCTGGTTTGCAACCCATATTAACCATTCTCGTAATAAATTTGACTACCTCTGCAAATTGTTTCCTATTGCAAAGTGCACGACAAAGTTAGCGAAGGAAGTTGGGTTGCAGATTGTTCCAACCAATGTGGAGGTTAAGGTAGTGAGCTCGGAGGCTAAAGTGTCATGATTGGCAGATAAAGTCCCAGTTCGAATTGCAGATTGGCAAGGTTGTTTGGACTTCACGGTGATGGAGATGAACGACTTTGACATGATATTGGGGCAGGATTTTCTAAAGGGAAACAATGCAATTGTTGTCCCCTTTTGTGACGAGATTATGTTGCTCAGAGACACACGGACTTGGACTTTACCTACTCACTAGCAGAGAAAAGAAGTGAAGGTGCAACATGTGTCTGCACTAAGTATGACTAGGGTGATGCATGATTCAGATGTTGAGACATATGCGACAATCATTAGGGAGGTTGACGATGATGATGGAGCGGGGACGCCTATTCTAGCTAAGATTTCCAATGTATTGGACAAATATGAAGATTTGATGTCCGATGAGTTGTCGAAACTACTTCCATCGAGACGTGCAGTGGACCATAAGATTGAGCTAGAGCGACAGAAGCAACCTCTATCAAAATCTCCTTATTGTTTGTCAGTATCGGAGTTGTAGGAGTTGAAATGACAGTTGAAGGATTTTTTTGATGCATGTTTCATACGACCTTCAAGGTCCCCATATGGTGCTCCAACATTATTTTAGAGGAAGAAAGACATGAATGAGCTAAGAATGTGTTGTGATTATCGTGCTCTTAACAAGTAGACGATAAAGAACATATATCCTTTGCCACTTGCTATGGATTGTTTCGACAAGCTTGTGAAAGCCCGAGTATTTTCCAAGCTAGACTTGAGGCATGGGTATTACCAGGTGTGGATAGCAGAGGGGGATGAGAAAAAGACTGTGGTTGTGACGAGGTATGGGAGTTTTGAGTTCCTTGTCATTCCATTCGGATTGTGCAATGATCCTGCTACGTTTTGCACTTTGATGAATGTGGTTTTGCGTCCATATTTGGATTCATTAATGGTAGTATACTTGGACGACATCGTGATATTTAGTGATAACATGGAGGATCATAAGTAGAACTTAACTTTGGTGTTTGAGGCATTGAAGATAAACCAGTTGTACTTGAAGAAGTCGAAGTGTATGTTTGCCTAGACCAAGATTCCATTCCTTGGACACATAGTGGGCCAAGGTCACATGCGGATGGAGCCGAGTAGGATAAAGGTGATCGAGGATTAGGCCAAACTGCAGAATTTCCATGATATGAGAGTGTTCTTGGGGATGACCAACTACCAGCAGAAGTTTGTAAAGGGGTACTCCATGGTGACTACACCACTGACAGACCTTCTAAAGAAGGATAAGTGATGGAATTGGACAGAGAATTGTCGAGCAACATTTGAATATTTGAAGAAGAGGATGGCTACAACACTAATATTGAGGCTACCTGACTTTGAGAGACCATTTGAGGTGCATACTATTGCTTCAGATTTTGCGATAGGGGGAGTAATCTTGTAGGATGGGCATCCGGTGGCATATGAGAGTCAGAAGATGCAGGATAGAGAGTGATGGTATCCGATTCATGAGAAGGAGATAACTGCGATCATCCACTGTTTATAGGTATGGAGGCATTACTTGATTGGGAAGCATTTTGTTGTCAATACTGATAACGTTGCAGCGAGTTATTTTACATTCCATCCAAAGTTATCAACGAAGTAGGCTCGTTGGCAGGACTTCTTGGCAGAATTCAACATGACTATTGAGTATAAACAGAGAAGACTTAATGCAGTCGTAGATGCTCTCAACAGGAAGGGAAAATTAGTTGCACCTAAAGAGGGAGAGGATAGAGTTGAGCATAGTAGGACTTGATTATAGATGACTGATGAGATGCAGAATAAACTTCAAGCTAGTGTGGAGACTGATATTCAAGCAAAGAGCATTCTGAAGTAGGTGAAGGAGGGGAAGACTGGGAAGTTTTTCCTACGAGATGGACTCTTATTCTATGGGGACTAACTTTACATTCCGAGGTCATCTGGACTTAAAAGGCACCTCTTGAAGGAGTGCCACAATTCTCCATGGGTTGGCCACCTAGGGCAGCGTCGTTCTTTGGCATTGTTGGAGAGAGGGTACTTTTGGGAGAAGATGAGGGAGGATGTAGAGGGGTATGTACATACATGCATCATTTCTCAGTAGGACAAATCGGATAACCAGATACATGGAGGATTGTTATAGCCTTTATCGATTCCAGAGAGACCATGGATGAGTGTTTCGATGGAATTGATCACTCAGTTACCGTAGGTGCAAAGGTATAATGGAGTTATGGTCATTATTGATCGTTTATGTAAGTATGTTGTCTTCATTCTGACAAAGATACCATTTGGGGCCGAGAAGACACTGAGCTATTCTTCAAGAATTTTTTCGAAGTATTGCGGAATGCCATTGAGTATTGTGTCTGATCGAGATCTGCAATTTACAGATAGATTTTGGAACGCTTTGTTCAAGTTGGTTGGGACAGAGTTGCCATAGCGTTCTAGTTACCGTCTGCGGGAAAATGGGTAGACTGAAAAAATTAATGCACTACTGGAGGACTACTTGAGACATTATGTGAGGTTTGATAAGAAGAACTGGCTTGAACTCTTGGATGTGGCTATGTTTAGCTACAATATGCAAAAGAGTTCCACAACTGAGTATAGTCCATTTGAGTTGGTCAATGGACAGGTACCAGTTAATCCACACACTGTGCTCTCAAGAGGATTTTTTAGGAGTCCACATGCGAAGAAATTCTTGATAGTATGGGAGGAGCCTTTGGAGTTAGCACAGGTGCACTTGCATGATGTTGCAGGGAGAATGAAGAAATAGGAAAGTAGGAATAGATGGGACGCACACTTCGATGTTAGGGATATCGTTTTTCTGAGGATCACCAGAGATCAGTTTCAGCCACCGGAAGGGACTGCGAGATCTTTGATGAGGAAGTATGAAGGCCATTTTGGGTGAAGAAGCGAGTTGGGGAAGTTGCTTATGAGTTGGAGCTTCTGAACCACATGCGTTTAAAACATCCTGTGTTCCATATTAGTCAGCTTCTCAAGAGATGTAGACTTGATGCACATCATCCTGAGAGGACAACACCATCGAGAGGACCAACCATGATTATGGACATGCCACACTTGATTTTTGATAAGATCTTGGATCTTAGGACTACAGGTGTTGGGTGTGGTGCACGAAGGGAGTTCTTTGTTTGATGGAAGGACACATCAAAGGAGAGTGGTTGGGAAACTGAGGATTCACTATGGAGATGGAAAAAGGAGATTGCTAAGTTTGATGATGAGTTGATGCGATTGATAAGATTGCCGAGGACAACAATGACTCATGGTGAGGGAGAATATCAGGACCCTGAGTCAGCATCACCACGCTCGGGTGAGTCGGGCGCCCAACACAGGCGCACATAACCGAAAACGTGAATCAGGCACAACCGAGCAACCCATGTGTGGCAGGCTACTGTGCAATGGGCAGGCACGACCTGGGGCGATCAGGCGACCCAACACAGCCAACTTGGTGAAGCAATTAGATGGGCATGCACATGCAACATGCATAAAACTGAAGTGCGATGAACTGAAATGCGATTGAGTGTTGAGAGAGGTGCGACAAGATCGATGTATATAATGCGGAGGATGAACTTGACATTGGGCAGACGCATCACATAGAGGTGTGTCTTGCTTGGAGGGCAGGTCAGCGTGGTGGGTCGATGCCCCAAGTGACATGACCCTTCAATTTACCAACACAAGGGTAGCGTATATATGGAGTTGACCGAGTGGAGGAGAAGGATCATCGAACATCCAACATAGTTCATAGTGCGAAGGTTGGGAGTTCGAAAAAAATGTAGAACCACAGAAGTGAAGTTCGAGTATGAACCCGCGGGGCGGGCAAGCTGATTTATAGCGTTGCGGAGTTCAGTGGGTTGGGTGGTGGCCACAAGGCGGTCAAATCACAGACCTGTGCAGTGGCGAGCACGGTGGTGGTGTTCAGTGCAACAAGTTACCACGATAGGGTGCTGAGAGTAAGTTGTAGCGGACAATCACGATGGGCAACACTATGAGTAATGCGACATGACAAGGATTGTACCTGTGGATGATGTAGGCACGATATATCGTGTATGATGAGACACAGTGGGCATGTCTATCGATTTACTGTACAGACAGGTAGAGGTCGAGTTTGGCGAACTGACCTCCCCTATGAAATTGTAAATTATGAAAAACAAAATTTTATAAATGAAGTTATAAAATTTGTCTATCTCGTGTTGGTTTCTTTGCAGATTGTTGTCACTACTGTAAGGTATGATATTTCTGTACATCACTGTAATAAAGAAAGATGAAGATTATGTTTGTAGGCATAGTCTGGAAAACATGAAGAATAAAACTAAGTATGAATGTTTTGCCAGTGCCGCACGACACTCCAAATGGGAAAACCGATTTGGGGCCATGACAGCTAGGGTTTAAATGAACTAGGTTTGTAAGAGTAAGGGTTTAGCTACATCATTTGGAATGGATAAGCTTCTAAGAGTAAGGATTTAGCTAGATCATTTGGAATGGGATGTTTTTATGCATACAAAATATTTAGCTCCAACAAAATTTGAGGAGCATGGCCCCATTTTTAAGTTTGTTCATTGTCAAGTCAATGTTAAATTAGTGAAGGCGCACTTCTATTTTATTAACAATTTGTTTTACATTTTCTTTTTTTTTGAGTTTTTGATATATGGAGTTGAATGATATTACTTGAGAGCTACCTTGTGACAATGTCACTCTCATGCTTTTTTGTTTTTTTGAGCAAGAATGACATGGGTTTATGTGTTTATGTGTGAACATAATATTTTCAAAAAATTTAATATATATTTAAAAGAATGAATAATATTTTTAATTTTTAATATAAAATTGATATATAATTATTTAAAGATTAAATTTTCTAAAAAGAGATTTGCATTTAGAAGGATTTTTTTATAATTTGAAATGAATATATATTATTGATACTAATAATAATCTCAATTTAAGAAAAGAAAATTTGTATATATGAGACTTATTTGTAGGATAAAGTACTTAACTTTGAATCTATGACTTATTATAAGAAAGCACATGTTTGAATGTCACATGTTCTTAACCATTCAAACATTTTAATGGTGTGCTACATCTAGTGCTTATCACGGATGTATCATTTTGTTTGTCTACTTCAATTCGTCTCCAATAATTTTGCTAGTAGTTTCATCCCTAAAGATGACAAAGGGATGCAAAACCCTAGCCAATATAGGGGCAATTGAAATTTCCATATTAAGATGGAAATCAAGGGTCTAGTAAGGAAGAGATATTCCCATGGATCCCATGAAGCATAGAAAGAGGACACCCATGAAAAAGAACTTGTAGAAGAAAAAATTTCAAAGGCGAAGGAGAAACCCCTATCTAGGGCTCATATCAACAATCACTACTCTCATATCAACAATCAATACACTATCTTATCAGTTCCAGCAGCCCTTCAAAGCGAATGGCAAGACCGCCATACTAAAAGCCGAAGAAAAATCTCTCCGACAGACATGGATTTGTTAATCAATAGCCTAACAGCGTCGATCCTCGTTGCAGGCTGCTTGGTTGCTTGGTTTCTGCAACTCATAGCCCTCTCGCCCATTTCTCCAAATCCATTAATTCTGCAACAGGGTTATAAACGGGAAGGTCCCTTTGCTAAGAATAATGTTTTGCAGGTGAGTGTAGTTTCAGTCATCTTAGTTTATTATAATGAGATATTGTTGTCGGATCATCTTGGGATTACTCTCCAGTTTGAGAAAATTGCTAAAATGCAATATGCGTATGTGTTCAGGCTGTGGAGAAATTGGGAGCAGGGGTTCTGGACAGGCCAGAAGATACAGCTGTAGACAGCCGGGGATTGGTTTACACCGCCACCCAGGATGGTTGGATTAAACGCATGCATTTGAATGGATCGTGGGAAGACTGGAAGATGGTTGGACTTACTCCTCTTGGGCTTACTGTCACCAAGAGTGGAGATGTTCTTGTTTGTATGCCCAACCAGGTAAGAATTCATGTACAGTCCCCACCCATTTTGGTCATTTCTTTCTGTTTGTATGGTCTATTGGCGATTACCACATAGCAGTTTAAAGCTCACTTTATTACTGGGATGGATTGAATTTGGAAGTTGTTAATCAATAGATTGAATTTGGAAGTTGTTAATCAATAGCCCCCAGCACTTGTTGTCAATATGCTTCTTGAGTAGATTCCATAATAGTTTATCTGTTCAGTCTATTTAACATGCTAGGCCGGATGTGTTTCTTCAACTTGCCCTGACGATGAACCACACTAGTTGGTTCGAAATGCGTAGACAAAGATCTTTTTTATGTGATTTACGCCGACGCTCTTCTTATAACTATGATGGATCACAGAAGGCTCAATTCTACAGTTCATGCCTTACCAAGTCAAAACAGTAATGTATATCTCTGGAAATTACAGACTGGATTTTCAAAATTTTTAACTAGATTTTCTCAAATTCTGGTTTTTGACATTTGGAAATAAATTGTAACCGGTCTAGACTAGGCTTCATGCCCTTGCCATGCCCTACTAGGTCAAAACAGTGGTTCACACTTGTGTGGATTATAGGTTTCATGCCCTGCCATCGACCAGTGGCCAATATTTACACTGCTACGCAATGGCCGGTGGTGTACAGACAGTGAGATTTGAACGGTTTGTTCCAGTTTCAAATCTAACTGTCTGTATATCACCAGCCTCTGCAATTTGGCTACAAGTACTAAATACTCTGCTATTACGGTGTATTAACTATTATGTATACCAAAATATATTAACAAGCATAATATAATATTTTATGCTCTGCATTTAAAATGTTCTTTTACCTATAAATATATTATATATGATATATATATATACACGTGAAATAGTTCAGGTAATAAGCAATATTATTTAATATTTTTCTTTAATCATAAAGAGTATTTGTTTATATAATTTTGTATTTGGTTTGCAGTAAATATATCAGGTATTATTAAAATTTTCTATGTGAATGTTTTACAAAGTTGCATAGACAAAACATAAAATTCACAACATATCTACTAATTGATTATTCAATTTTTTTATGGCTGTTTGTCTACATGTATGTGTGTTTTTGGGTTGCTTGGAAGTCACTTGGCTTCTTATTTATTTTTATTTTTTTATATTTTCTTGCATCAACCAATTTAATAATTATTTTTAAAATAAACTTAATGGGCTATAAAGGAATTATGGTAGGCTAATTTTGTCATTAATTAAGTAGAGAGTCTTATTCTACAGCCCAGTATGATGTGCAACCCTGTGTGTCCGTCATCAAAGTTGAAATTTTGCTCATGTCCACTTAAATATAAATAAAATAAATAAATAAATAAATAACTATACAAAATATTTAAATAATGTCGATTCATAAAAAAAAATCTACACCTGAAATGATTGGATTTCTCTAGGACCAAATGAATCTATCTTGGTCTTTAATTTACCTATCTTCAATTTACATCCTTATTTCTCTTTGAAATCTCTTAGGACATAAAAATATGTTTTAAATAAAATATATTCTACAATTTTCCTGATTCTTTTCATAATGTTTTTCATAATTTTCTCATTTAATAAACTTTCGACCAAATCATGTAGACTTAGTAGAAAATCTTCTGTCATAACTTGAAGTAAAACCCATCCATATCTAAACACTATAACTTGAAGTAAAACCCATCCATATCTAAACACTTTATCCTAGTAGAAAATTTTCTCTCATAACTTGAAGTAAAACCCCATCAATATCTAAACACTTTATCCTAAACTATAAAGTAATCATCCCCTTCTCTAACCCTAAAATATTATATTATTTAATATCAATTAAAATTATATTGAGCAAAACAAATATGGTTTAACATCAATATAAATTACATTCTAAAAAATTAGATCCTATATTTTGCAATTTATATCTAAAAACAATTTTAGAAAATCACAATTCATGAATTATAAACTATAACGAAATCACAATTCATATATTATAAATTATAACATTTTATAAATTATAACGAAATCACAATTCATGTATTATAAATTATAACGACAAGGTATATTTTTGAAAAGAATCTGTTTCCTTTGTTTTTCTAGGTGTAGGATATCTTTTGATTTTATCGAGAAGAACATGAATTAAGATAGCTTTTCCTGATCGAGAAATTATGCTTTTCGGTTTGGTTTTTGGTTTCTTTGGTAATTCACATTAATTAATCTAAATTATTATTATATATATAGATTTTTTTTATTGATTTGTCAATTTTTAAATAATATTAAATATAAATTAAATAATTTCTATAATTTCTAAAAACAATAATTTTACATTTTAAAAATTTATTTTTAAGTCATAAGATTAATATAATACTTTAATGAAAATATATAAAATTTGATAAAGTTGATGTAAATAATAAAACCACATGTATATTATATAATTAGAATTAAAATAGGTTTAATTAAAATAAGATAGAATTGAAATAAGTTTACATAATTTGGTGTAAATTTCATGTTTTATGTATATATTTTATAGGCATGAATTTCATATTTAGTATGTACATAGATTTAAATATTTTATATTTATTTAAATTTGGTTTTAATGGAAGGTTTTACATAGCCCATGGGTGTATTTCAATTGGCCATTGTTTTGTTATGAAGTAATATGTAAAGCATAAAATTTGAAGCTTTTTACATAGATTCTATTTTAAATTAGAGTTAAATTAAGTTTAGATGAATATTTATAGATTTTATAATTTATATATTCATTTTATATATATTAATATCAAGTTTATTATGTACAGTGAACATAAGTTTATATTATTTAGAAATCTTGTATTTTTAATGTATGATTTCGGTACTCACACGAAGATTATGGCTTCAAAAATGGTAATGGAGTCAACACAAACACTCACATAGGAATGCATGTGCATTCTTGAGAACATGCATACATTTCTAATCCTATAGCCTTTGTTCTCTTTGAATCACAATGTATGCTTGCTATCTCAAACATTTTAGAAATGTGCACACATTCTTGAAAGTGTATAATAATTCCTAAAAGCATGCACACACTTTCAAGAACATGCATGATTTTATGACTAATGTGTTTCCCTCTCTCACTCCCCCCTACCACATACTCTCTCTCTCTCTCTCTCTCTCTCGCTCCCCTCATTCCTCTCTATGTCTCTCTTTTATTTCCACCTCTACATCCCTCCTCCCCATCTCTACCACCCTCCCCTCTCTCCCTCTATCTCTACACCTCTCACCCCCTCACTCCCTGTCCCCATTTCTCTCTTTCTGTATATATCATTATTTCCTCCCTCCCTCTCACTCTCTCTCACCCTCCCTCCCTCTTTCCCTCTGTCTCCCACCACTCTCCCTCTCTATCTCTCTCTCTCTTTCATACTCACTTACACTCTCTCCCCACTGTATTCCTCTCTCTCCCCCACTCTCTCTCTTTACCTCTCTCTCCCTTCCTTTATGTCCCTCTCTACCCACATAACTCTCTCTCTCTCTCTCTCTCTCTCTCACACACACACACACATCTGACCTTCTATCCCCCTTTCTCCCCATCTCCCCCGCAACTCTCTCTCAACTTTACCCTTCTATCCTCCTTTCTCCCCATCTCTAACCCAAATTTGTCCCACTATCATTCCGTAGTGATAGGGAGGGAAGGAGAGAGGGAAAGATGGAGAAAGGGAGGGAGGGAGGTATGAAGACAAGGGAATATGGAGATAGATAGTCCCTTGTCTCTCTCCATATTCCCTTGTCTCCATCCCTCCCTCCCTCCCTTGTCTCTCTCCATATTCCCTTGTCTCCATCCCTCCCTCCCTCCCTTTCTCCATCTTTCCCTCTCTCCTTCCCTCCCTACCACTTTTCCCCTTCCTCTCTCTCTCTATCTCATTATGTCCCTCCCTCTTTCCCTCTCTATCTCCCACCACTCTCCCTCTCTCTCTTGCATGCTCACTCACATTCTCTCCCCTCTCTTACTCTCTCTCCCATCTCCCTCCTTTTTTCTCTCTATACTATATCCGCCTCTCTCTCTCTAGATCCCTTCCTCTATGTCTCTCTCTACCCCATCACTCTCTCTTACTCTCTCTCCATATGAGTCTCCACCTCTCTCCCTCTCTCTTTCCTCTCCTCTCTCTTCTCCCCTCTATACCTCCATCAAACTCTCTCCCTCTTCCTCTATTACTCCTTCTTCCTTAAGTATCTCTCTCTCACCCCTAACCTTATATCCCCCTTGCTCCTCATCTCCTCCCCACTCTCTCTCACTATCTTTCCATCTATTTCTCTCTCCATCTTCCCTTGTCTCCTTCCTTCCCTCATTTTTTTCATCTTTATCTCTCTCCTTCCCTCCCTCTTTATTTTTTCCCCTTCCTCTCTCCCACATCTCTAAACCTTCATCCATCCCCCTCCTCTCTCTCTCTTTCTCCCCCCTACTCCCACTTACTCTCTCTCTTTACCTCTATCTCCCTCTCTTTCTTCCCCCTTTCCTCTCTCTCACTTAGTCCCTCCTTCCCTCCCTCTCTCCTTCTATCTCTCACCCTCCCTACATCTCTCCCCTTCTCTCTCTCTCACACACACTTGGTCACTTTGCCCCCTGCCTCTTCTCCTCTTCCCCCCACTCTCTCTCTCTCTCTCTCTCTCTCTCTCTCTCTCTCTCTCTCCCT
>APFE030143992.1:4022-76484 GCA_000404065.3 Pinus taeda | reverse complement strand
GCCTTCCCTTTCCATGTTAAGGACCCTAGTAGTATGACTTAATCGCGTGGGGAGAGAGAGAGAGAGAAAGAGAGAGAGAGAGAGGAGCCATGGTATTGAGGGAGATAGAGAGAGAATAAGGGAGAGGCAATAATATTTTTCAGAGAGGTAGAGAGAGGAGAGGGAAGAAAGAGTAGGAGAGAGGTGGAGAGGAGAGGGAGAGAGAAGCAGAGGGGGGAGAAGGAGAGGGGACAAAGAGAGAGAGAGAGTGTGTGTAATAAAAGACAGATAAAATGGGAGAGAGGTGGAGAGGGAGAGTGTGTAGGGTGGGGGAGAGTGAGAGAGGTAGGGGAAGAGAAAGAGAGAAGAAGGAAGAGATAGGTAAAGAGGGAAAGAGGGGGAATATTGGTGAAGAGAGAGAGGTAGTGTGAGAGAGTGGGGGAGAGAAAGAAAGAGGGAGGAAAGAGGAGAGCATAATTGAACATGTGTAAGAGAGAGAGAGGAGGGGGAAGAGAAGAGGGGAGAGATATTGTGAGAGAAGGGGACACAAGAGAGAGGGAAACAGGGAGGGAGAGAGAATATGAGAGAGGTGGAGAGTGAGAGGGATTATAGAAATATATAGAGAGTGAGGGATGGGGGGTGGGGGAAGAGAGAGAGGATAAGTGAACCATAACTTGGTATATGGAGAGAGAGAGAGAGAGAGGGAGAGAGGGAGAGAGATGGAAGTAAATAGGGACAAAGAGGAAGGTGACAGAGAGAAAAGGAGGTGGGGGTAGAGAGGAGGGGGGATATAGGGGAATAATGGGGGGTGTGTGGGTAAAGAGGGAGAGAAGGAGTGGAAGTTGGGGAGAGTGAGAGAGGTAATATGAGAGGGGGGAGAAAGAGAGAGTGAATGACAGGAGAAGAGTGAGGGGTTACAAAGAGAGGAGG
The DNA here is from genome assembly GCA_000404065.3 of Pinus taeda. NCBI lineage: Eukaryota > Viridiplantae > Streptophyta > Pinopsida > Pinales > Pinaceae > Pinus > Pinus taeda. The sequence goes on along the minus strand of APFE030143992.1, from coordinate 75,575 downwards.
AGGGAGTGAAATTTATGAAGAGGTTGAAACCTTTCAAAAGCAAATTGAGTCATCAAACAAAACTTTTTGTTGATAAAATTTTTATGCTTGAATGTTGCACCCTTTTGTGCTATACTACACATGGATAACTTTCCAATAGTATAAAGATTACCTCAATTGAAGTTTGTATGCAAAATTTATGCCACTCAGAAGTTGGCCTTCTTGTTTTGAACACCATAATTCGAGAGGATGCCAAGTCAGCCCCATTATTAATGGAAAAGGGGTAGCCATTTGATAATGATTAAGAAGACTCTAGAATATTTCTTATTATAACTCTATTTAAAAGTTGAAGGATTCAAACTTAACCACTAGAAGGCTATCAATCTATACAGTTATAAACAGGCCACTAGGAGGAAAAGGGGACTCCATTCTATTAGAGTGGAGTTTGGTTCATATATGAGAAGAGAAGCTATAAGTGGATCGGGAGAGACAAAACAAAGAGGATTTTTATACTATAGTAACCCACCATCCACATCTCACTTCTTTGTACTTGCATCCATTTTTCCATTTAAAGAAAGAGATTAGAGTCAGATTGGTTTTCTCGTGAAAAGGTTTCTCATGTTATATCTTATGTTAATTTGTAGTTTATGAGTTTGATTTTGTTGTTTTTTTTTTTTTCATAATTATGATTTGCATGCATATGAAATAAATAGAAATTAAATAATTTAGAAATATAAGGAGAATTAACCCTTATATTCTAGATTTCATACTTTTAAGCATAATTTTATTAGATCTATTGCGATGAATTGTCTAGTGGAATATACATAGTAGTTTATGGTTCATATTGGTATCCGACCATGTTTCTTTGGGTATATTTTTGGGAGTTTTAGGGATCTAGATCAATTAAGTAAAAAGTAAAAAGAACTCTAGTCATGGCCAACAAATCTACAGATAACCCTCATGATCCCATAGAGGAGAGTTTTGCACAAGTGAAAATCTAAGTTGTAGAAACAAACCATAATGTGAGCCTCCTCATGGAAGCCTTGATTAATAATCTTTGGTTATTTGAAGAAGATGGAGGTTCTAATGTAAAGGTTTGATTGGAGGGGAAATTGATAGATCAGGAAGAACCATAGAGGAAATATAAGAAAGAGTTTGAAAAAGATCAACCCAATTTGTGTGGGGTCAACCATTCACAATCCCTAATCAAAATGGAAGCGAAGGTCGACATCAAGCCATATCAAGGTGAGATTGGAACTTTCAAGCTAAATCACTGGTTACAACAATTGAAGTTTATTTTAATGTTCATCATATAGAGGAAGAACATAAGATTTTGTTATCATGGTTGAAATTAGAGGGCCATGCCTTGAGCTAGTGGGAAATCCATAGGGAGACCTTGAGGTTGGAGGGAGATGCACCAATGATTATGTGGGATGATTTCAAAACCCTCATAAAGTCACAATTTTATCTTATCAAATATGTCAAAGACCAATGGATCTGGTGGAATTACTTCAAGAAGAAGTAGGGGAAGAGCGTATAAGAGTACACCACAAAACTGAGAAATTTGGCCATAACATTGGGCATATCCCCAAGGAACCGTGGTTTACTCCTTAAGTATCTAGGAGCTATACACAACCATTTGCAGAAGCATGTGATTATATTTAAGACCAGATCAATGGACAAAGCTCCTGTATAGTAAAAATACCTAGATAACATAGGCCAAAAGAAAGGGATATCAAGTGGTTTCGAGTAGAAAGATCACCAAGCAGCTTCCAAATAGGGGAAGAAGAAGTGGAAAGGGGGGAATGACAAGAAGATAGTAGCCATAACATACTAGCGTAAAGATCCCAACAATTGTTGCAACCACTATAACATTGATAGCCATACAAAGGAGAAGTGTTGGAAGTTGCACCTAGAGCTCAACCTTAAGAACAAAAAGAAAGATAATAAGAAGGTAAACCTCATGGAAATGGATTCAAATAATTAGGTTGAAAGTAACTTAGACATGGATGAGAAGATTGTGTGTACATGAGTACAAAATGAGGTTAATCTGAGCAGCCTTCAACAACATGAAGAGAATGAAAAGACCAGACTCTTCCATATAAAGATACATGTCAAGAAGACAAATATTGATCCTTTGTTCAACTCAGGATCACATGTGAATCTCATTGCAGAAAAGCTGGTCAAAAAATTAGGATTGGAAGTTTGTTATCATCCAAGCCCAAATCCATTAGAATGGGTAAAAGAGGATGTGAAAATAAAGTAACCAAATAGTGAAAAAATAGATTTTCTATCAGTGTTGATTTTAGTGATGAAGTAAAATTAGATGTAGTTTCATTTGATGTATGTGGAATGGTGTTTGGAAGCCCATATATGTATACATTGGATGCAATATTCATCTATAGATCCAAATAGTACTTACTCATCAAGGATGGAAAATACTCCATAATCAACATGCACAAGGGCAAGTCCAAATTTTTTGATGGTAAGTGGCACCCAATCCCACTGGAGCCTCATTGGGGGAGAAATACCATACCATGTGCGATCATATTGGGGGATATATATTGAGGAAAAAATGACATAATATATTGAGCATATAATATGGGGTAAAGGGTTTTTATATTTCTAGGTATAAAAAATGGAGCTCAAAGTTAATGAAAAAATGGATACCTACAATATCTAGTGAAAGTAGGGGTTTTTTTAATTGGGAAGGTGTATTGAGTTTGTATTGGTAGAGGGTTAAATAATTTGATTTTTATAGGTTTTTCCCAAATTTATGTAGTCAAATTAAGGGTATTGTTTAGTATGCCACAAATGCACGTGATATTTCAGAGGTTCATTGAGTGAAGCCTCGATGCCCAAGCCAAGAAAATGATTAGTTCTAGAAAGAATTATGATTTACTATTTTTAAGGAAAAATCATTTTGTAGAAGAGTTAGTGAGAGAAAAGTCATCATTGGCGGGTTGTACTAAGAAACAAAAAAATAATTGGAAGATTTATTACTAGGCGTACAATGATGTGTTCCAGAAGCCTAAAGGCATATCACCCAAGAGGGAAGTGGAGCACAAGATCCAACTATTTTTGGACTCCCTATTACCAAACATTGGGACATATAAGCAATCTGTTATATAAGTAGGTGAGGTGAAGAAGTAGTTGTAGCAATTACCAGAACAAGGTGTCATTTGACCAAGTACCTTGCCATGTGGGTTTCCCATCAAGGAAAATTTTAGGGGATAATAATTGCGAACAGGTGGGCTAATTTTCCAAAAAAATTATTCGTCAATTTCCACTTTTTTCTAAAAGTGATTCACCCAAATTTTATAGTATAATATTATGTTATCCTAAAAATCACCATAATTTTATATAGACTATATAAATTCATTAGAAATTTAGATATATTTAAAAAGATATCACAATTTTTTTACAGTCTGCATATTAAGGACTAATAAGATACGCCAAGGTTTCTAAATTTTAAGATAAATTTCCATCCTTAAAATTTTCCATGTTTCCCATCATCATTGTATCAAAGAAAAATGGGGCTTGGTAGATATGCATCGATTATAGGGTGTTAAAAAAAATTACGCTCAAGAATAGGTACCCCTTGGCCATGATAGATGATATATTGGATCACTTGCAAAAAATGAAATACTTCACCAAAATAGATTTAAATTTAGGATATCACCAGCTTCAGGTAAGAGAAGAAGATACCCCGAAGATCGCCTTCAAAATTAGGAAATTTTTGTATGAGTGGTTAGGTATGTCATTTTTCCTATGCAACACACCAACTACGTTTATGAGGTTAATGAATGATATACTATGTTATTTGATAGATTCATTTATTATTGTCTATTTGGATGATATATTGATACACCGTGCTATCTAGGAGGAGCACATCTCACATTTGATGCAAGTGTTAGAGACATTAAAGAAGCATTAGTTATTGGAAATTCTCAACAACTGTGAGTTTGCACTGTAGTATTTGGTGTATCTGGGGTTTGTGATAGGTGAAGGAGAGTTGAAGATAGTTCTTTCCAAGATACATGCCATCATAAAGTGGTTGATGCCTACTAATGTTTGTGAGGTTAGGAGTTTCATTGGGGTAGCATAATACCTAAGGAAATTATAGCCTCATTTTTAGCAATCACAACAACACTCCACGCCATAATAGTGAGTGGAAAGAATTTCTAATGGAGAAAGGCTTAATAGAGGGCCTTCGAGGAGTTAAATAAGAAGTTCAGTCAAGAACTAATTCTAGCATTACTGAACTTGCAAAACCCTTCAAATTGAACACAAATGCAAGTGGATATGCTATGGAAGCAACCATAATGTAGGGAAGAAGGCTTGTATGCTACCATTTTGAAGTACTTCATGAGACAGCTCTCAACTACCCTACCTATGACAAGGAGCTCTATGCCTTGATGCAAGATGTGAAGAGTGGAAATATTATCTAGTGGGAGAGGAGATGATAATACACATAGATCACCAACCACTACAATATTTCCAGGTCGAGAGTAAGCTACAAAAAACTAGGCATTACAAGTGGATGGGGTTTTTACAACAATTTCAGTTAGTGATCAAGTACAAGAAGGGAAACACATAAAATTTGGTTGGCATACTTTCAAGGTCACCTACATCAAAGATCACAACTTTGGGAACTATGATGCACATGGAGCCATTCACCTATGATGCATATAGAGAGGCATATTCTGAGGATGATGACTTCAAGGAGGTGTTTAAGTAGTTGCAGAGCCAAAGTCATGTGCATAATGGTGATAGTATTGTTGACTACCATCTCTAGGATGAGTTAATCTATAGGATGGACAAGTTATGTGTTCATAGAGATGAGCAACTGTAGGTGATTAGATAGGTTCAAACCCATAAGGTTGCAAGGCACTTTGGCGTAGGGAAGATAATGGCCAACTTCCAGAGGTATGTGTATTGGCCCAATATGAAATAAAAAGTACCTAGTCTCATAAGAGGTGCATGATTTGTTGTACCAACAAACCTAGTAATAGGAAACAAGGTCTATATCACCCCTTTTCTGTACCCACATGTCCTTGGGAAAACATTTCCATGGAATTTGTAGGAGGTTTACCAACAACTATGAAAATACATGACTACTTGTTCATGGAAATTGATAGATTCAACATTAGGGGAATTTTGAGATCAAAAATGGGTCTCGAAACAAAAAATGCACTAACAAAATTAACTTTGAAAGAACCAATAAGATTCAATATGACGTTTCCATTCCAATGAGAAAATATTTTGGAGAAAAAAGAAGAAAGCTATTTTTTAAATTGTATTTTCAACTTATATCCTTGTAGGTTCACTCAATTTTCAAGAGTAGCAACCCGATGGACGTAGAATTAAATTCCACATCCAATGAGTACCCACTCAACATACTTGTGAGTAGATCCACATAAAAAAATGAAAATACATACAAAAAGTGTGTTCAACACAATTTTGACCACCATAATTTGAAAAAATGCCATGTTAGCTCCTATTATTCATGGAAAATGGGCTAGCCATGTGATCATGATGAAGAAGACTCTAGCAAAGTCCATATTCTAACTCTAGTTAAGAGTTGAAGGAGTCAAACATAACCAATAATAGGTTGTCAAGATGTGTTATAACCATGCCACTGGGAGGAAAAGGGGGTTCCATGCTATTGTAGAGAATTTTGCTCCATAGATGACTAGAGTAGCCATGAGTTGATAGTAGTCCACGGGCTACAGGCCTCAATTTTTTGTACTTGCATCCAATTTTCCATTTAATGAAAAGTGCAGAGTAGCCTCACCTTCTAGCTAGGTTTTCTCCCGAAAGGGTTTCCCAGGTTATATCTTGTATTAATTTGCGGTTTGTGAGTATTATTTTGATATTCTCTATTTTTTCATAATTATAATTTGCATGCATATGCAATAATAGTAACTAACCAATCCATAAATCTAAGGAGAAGTTAACTATCATAATGTAATTTCATATTTTTAAACATAATTTTATCACAAATGTTGTGATGAATTGTCTAATGGAATACCAATGAAAATTTATGGATCAAATAAAGAGAGATAGACGTGGGGGGATGAGGGTGAGAAAAATGGGGGAAGGAGAGAAGGAATGATGGAGGGAGGGTGATGAAGGGGAGGGAGAGAGGGAGAAAGATATAGAGATGGATGGGGGCAACCTTCTTGTGAAGGAGGGAAGGAGATTGCACAAAATCACATGTGCATTCTTAAGAGTGTGTGTGTTCTTGGAAGTGTACATGCATTTTTCAGAATGTACACCCACTTTTAAGAATGTGCACATGCTTTTAAGAGCATATAGTGTTATGTTAAATTAAATTTTTTTAGGCTAGAGTGAAAAAATTTAATGTACTTCTTTTCTAAGTTGGTTACGTGATATATAGGTTTAGGATGACAAACCTAGTTTCATGTGGAAAATACATGGAAGCTTCCACCCTAGCACTCCCCATTGTGTTTCCAATACTCTCATTCATTCATTTAGAAGAGAGAACGTGAAGGATGAGGAGTGCTAGGGTTGTTGCAGGTATCACATTCCCTATTGTCACCATCAAGCTTCAACTTGCTTCTAAGGCTTTCGACAACCATGATTATGGAGAGTTGTTGTATAGGCGTGTGTCTAATTAGGGAAATCGTTACACTGGTTCTTTTTCTGAAATCTTCCAGGATTGTTGATACACAATGGTTTTTTTTTTTTTTTTTTTTTTTTCTTATATATATATATAATATATATATATATGCGGGAAGGGCAGTGAATTATCTGTGGATCACAAAGGAAGGGAAGTTTGATGCGAACAAAGTCACCCTGGTCATAGATCTAATCTATATACCCTCAAATATGGTTGAAAAATACTATAACTCCATAGATCTGGAAGGTTTTCTTTAGGTTTTCATTAAAATTTTGGAGAATATATATCGTGCCACCTTGGACCTACAAACATCTATCTGGCATCTCACAAATCTAGTGTTTGACAGGGATGGATGGTACACTGAAATGTTTCTCTTCGTCGCTAAAGATATGGATCCAAATCGTCATTCTTTGCAGTTGTATGATGGACTTGGCTATAGGTTTCTAGTTCGCTTATGGCCTAGATCTTGGATCAGGAACTCACCTTTCTATGCTTAAAGGCATTTTATTTAAAATTCATTTTTGGAATGGGAGAAATCTTTTTTAATTTCTTGTGAAAAACATAAATAGGAAATCATTCCTTTTAGGGGTTTGTTCCTCAAATCTAGTGAAATATTTGAAAAATAAGGCCCAGTATAACTTGTGTATACCAACAAGTCTACAAAATATGATTAATGGAGGAAAATTGTTACAAGATGTTGTTGAGTTGAAAGGCTGCAAAATCAAGTGTAACTCCCCAATTATTATACACCTAAGGTTGCCGGGTGGAGTTCCAATAATGAGTAACGCATGGCCATCGTCTACCAAAAATCCTAAGGGTCTAGCCTTGTTCAAGGATGCCATGAAATGGAAAGTTGTTACACTAGACAGACAAATCTCAAAATTTTCAATCCTAGGTATCTACATTTCCAAATAGATGGAAAAAGTACCAAATACATTAGTAAATTTGTTAGGAGTAAGTGGTCTTTTCAAAACCCTCCAAGTCATAGCTCTTACCTCTGAATTTAATGGTTTCTAGCCCAAATCCGAAGATATACATTAGTCGGTATTTACCAATTGTACCAATAGATGTGATACTTACCTTTGTTCGAAGGGTTTTTCGTGGTACAACTCGATAATCAAGAAGATATGGAATTTGTTTTAAACAAGGGATGATGGTTTTAGGGGAGGGTGGGTCTCTTCATGACCCCATGGTTTCCATCTGTTGATGCTACAAAAATGGTGGTTACGAAGATGTCGATATGGGTGAGACTAAACAACCTCCATATCCTTTTCTAGCACCACCAAGTCTTAGAAGGTATTGGAAACACATTTGGGATGTTCCTTAAGATGGATCAAGAAATAATGGAAAAGCGTATATTTACCTTTGTCAGGATTTATGTAGAGATAGACCTTAGTAAAGGTCTATTAGATCACATCCATATGGTACATAAATATTTTAAGTGGATTCAATTGTTGGATTTTGAAAATACGACATTTAGATGTTAGGTTTGTCTTCAGGCATCACATTTATAGAATACTTTCCCTTAAGCAAAAAAAGGACAAAGAAAAGAACCCAAAGGCCAAAGGGGTGGAAATTTCCAAATCTACATCTTTTAGAAGACGAAGAAATGGATGAGAATGACCAAAAGGCAAAAGAATAGAATCAACAAAGTTCTCAAGTGGAGGAAGTTGAAAAGAAGTAGAGTGACCCCAAAACTCATGACAAGAATGCCAATGATTTGGTAGTGATTCACGTTCCAAAAAAATAGCATGAGGAAATATGCAACAACCAAAGAGCAACCAAACAAAGCGAATGCATATATATGAGATTCTGACTCACATAAGAAAGTTTCCTCACAATCTAAAGGAGAAGAAATGACAATAGTAATTGCTAATCCAAATTATGGGGGTTGGCAAAAATTACAGAAGAGGAAAAGTAAAAAAGAGATCAGTTTATTTGGGTAAATGTATTTCTAGTTCAAGAATTTTTTACACAATATGAGTGCAAGTAGCTATGCTATTATGCATGCGTTAAACACATACAAAATGTAATTTTATTTTTTAATAGAATTGCAGATTTTTCTTCGGAAAAAAAGATAATATTCATTCAAAAATATTGATATAGAAAAAGAAATAGGAGACAATTCTAACAATCATTTTATCAATTCACATCATTTTAATATAATACTATCCTAGATCCACCTTAACTACTGATCTACCAAGCACCCAAAGGGATCAAATATCTTTTCACTTTAAAAGAGGTTTGCATCTCAAGAAAATTGATTTGATGGATCTAAGTTGGTTTAATTAATAATTATAATTATATTTATTAGTTGTATGTTTATTTTTTTTAGTTTATGTGATTTCCTTGAGTCATTTTTTTTATAATTATCGATATTAATTATTTTATTTTATCTTATTTTATTTTTATTTTATGTCATTTGATTAGTCAAATGTAAAACAAGAACATGTTTGCATCCCACTAGATTTTATTCATCTTGCCATTTTGTAGAGCCTATAGTTATGATGGATCTAGGCTAGTTTAATTACTAACTAATAATTATTAAATACAATATAATTATTATTTTTTAATTTTATTTTAATTTTATTTTGACAAAGTCAAAAGGTTATACAGGACATTGCAACATCTCTATCATAGTGGGCTAGAGAATTTTATGTTTTTTAATTTTATTTTGGCATAGTCCAACTTTTAGATGAAATAAACTTGCTCACTTGAATATGACAAAACAATTTCAAGAAAGAATATTTTTTGTTGTTGTTTAAAATGAATTTTTGAATGCATAAATGGATTCAGCACCCCAGGCACTTGAAATCTATAGATTAAACACTTAAACTCAAGTTTTAAAAATCTTTGCCCAATTTTGCTTAAAATTAACCAGAAAAATGTCATGAAAAAAACCATTTCGTCTATAAGTTAGACCACGCCATTTGGTCTTTGATCGAGCTAGAAAAGGAAATCCTCTCATGGAGACTTTGGTGGAATTTTTTTTTTTGGTCAAGTTAGAGTGGAGCCTTCAATTAACTGATAAAAGATTACATATGGTACGCGTCTTTACAAGTGTAAAGACTAGCAAAAGACAGACCCATTGATGAAAAAACAAATAACAAGGTAAAAAAAACCCAAAACATTACACACAAAAACAAAATTAGACTTCCTCGGTTCCTCTCTTCCCCAAGCCTTTCCATTGTTCTTCAATCTCCATCATTGATCAACTTCACGATCCAACGGTTGACTCTTCATCACATTCTTGGCTTATTGCACATCTTAGTTTCCACAAGCCACCAACACTTGATTCCCGTGAAATGCGAGAGTTAACCTCCGTTGTTCGATCAACCCTTTGATCTGACGATCCATAATCCATCACAACATCACAAACCTCGACTTGTTGCAATATCGAATCTGGTGTTATCGCTGACCAGACTCTTTTACCGCATGCGATTTGCAATTAAATCTTTGCCGTCGATCTGGTTCTTAATCCAACGGTTGTCGCAACATTGCATCGAGAACTTTTGCGACACTTGACCGCTTCCCGGAGTTGATTTAGATTATAAACCATGGTCTATAAAACTTCAGGTCTACTCTTAGACTTAACCTCCAACCACTTTAAAATCCAATATCAATTCGATAGCAGAGGCACTTAATTCCTAAGTTTTGTGGCCTTTCAACTAGCACACGGGTTACAAATAGCTGAACCCCCACAGTTACTTGTGATGTCATCGTTTGGAAATAAGATCGACGGTTAGGATTAAATGCAGCACTTCAACCAGGCTCAAGGACTTCTGCCCTCTCCTACTCCCCCTATTTTTTCCACCATTTATGTCTTTTGATCTTACATGATATAACGACTCCTATGCATCATTGCCTCACCTCTTTGTCCTTCTCTTCACTTCAGGTTTATGCCATTCCTTCAACTCCCGCTATTCTTCCTCCTACTCATTATTCATAGTCTGGAGGTACTCCATGTCTTTGGCTACCTGTCATTGGCAATCATCATGCAGTTTACTAGAGGCTATAGATTCTCAGTCGTACCGAATATAGCTTTCCTTACATAGCACCCCTTCATTCGCCAGATGATCAGCTAACATATTGGCTTTTCTTCGCACATGAACAAAGCTGATGGTTCTCAGGGTTCGCAAGTGGGAATGAATACACTAAAAGACCTGCGAGAGCCTCCAATGTTTCGACACTTTTTGAGGTGTCGTTCCATTACACATTTTCCTGGCCACATTAATTACTAATTCAGAGTCAGCTTCAATGATGGTGTTGTGTAAATTTGACTCCATCAAGATTTCCAAGCACTTCTCTAAGGCCATGAGCTCCGCCATGTTATTAGTGGCAGTCCCCAAATGACTGTGAAAGATATCCTTTATGCACCCCTGCTCATCTCTTATGACACCGCCAAGTCCAGCCAACCCTGGGTTGCCCTTAGAGGCCCCATCTATATTGATTTTAAAAAAACCATGAGGAGCAGGCTGCCAGATATCTTTACCAATGATTGTTTTGCTCTCACCCTTAATAGTGCCTTGGGGAACCAAAGAATGGAGACCCAACTGCAGCAGTATGTGAGAATCTTGGGGCAAAGGAGGCTCCTCATGAATTTTCCACATAAGGGCTCCTACTGTATCTTTGAGTTGTCGTAAAATTTAGACAATGATGTTCTGGGTCGAGCTTGTTTTGTTCTTGAAAATCCCGCCATTGCGTTCTTTCCAGACATCCCAGATGATAAAGCTTGGAACCAGAGTCCAAGCCTTGTTAATGATTTCATTACTTGAGAAGTCTTCCCTCCAATTCTTCAAAGTTTTGGTGATGTTGAGTCCATCTCAGTCAGTTTTCCTGAAGACTGAGGCTGCCCAATCCCACAGGGTAGAGGTGAAGGGGTAGAGGTTTAGTAAATGTTCCATCATCTCCTCTTGTAAGCCACATAGATGGCATTTGGATGGGCCAAAAAAGCACCTTCTTAGAAGATTCTCCCAAATGGGAATTTTCTTTTGGTGAACTAACCACATAAAAAACTTGATTTTCATCCATTGCGAGTTCTACCAAAGGTCATTCCAAACCTGATTAGGGTTTGGATAATCGAAACCTAGGGCCATCCATTTAGCTTCTTTGAGGTTGAATATGCCTTTGGTGTTTCGACCCCATCTCAATTGGTCAGATGAGGATGCCACCAAAATCTTCCTCTTCTCCAAGTCAAGAGCAAGAGACTCCGCCTAGACCTTCTAAGGACTCTCCTCACTATAATCAAGATCCTTCCACATTATCTATTTACCATTGTTCCTTACCTGATCCCAAAAGTCGCTTACCCTAAGTAAACCTTTGTTGTCAGTGTCATTTTTGAGAGCAATTAGTCCTTCTCTAAACAAATTTGGTTCCTGCTGCCAGTTATCCTCCCAAAACCGTGCAAGGTTCCCATCTTGAATCTCCCAGAAACTATGCTTCTAGATAATGGCTCTATTCTCCCAAGCAAGGTTCCAAATGTGGGAGCCCTTGATGAGTCCTAACATTCGGATATGATCCCTCTCCTGCCAATTATTTGCATATTTCTGCTTCCAAAGCTTGGCCCAAGGGGTGGTCGATTCCTTGAGCCACCTCCACCAAATTTTGGCTCCCAAAACTCTGCTAAGGATTTCGGGTCATGTAGCCCCAAACCACCATGGACCTTAGGTTTACAGAGCTTGTCCCAAGCTACCAAAGGCCACTTCTTTTTCCTTCCCCTTTGCCCCAAAGAAAATCTCATTGAATACTCCTGATTTGTTGCATAACTCCTTTAGGAGCAGGAAGAGATGAAAACATGAAAATGGGTATTGCCTGTAGGACATCCTTAGTAAGCACAAGACACCTTGCCATATTCAAAGACCAGTAGGTCCATTTCTTGACTTTGTCCTGAAGTTTATTAGTTATCGGCTCCCACACTCCCTTGCTCAGAGGTTTGTCAGTAAGAGGCATTCCAAGGTACTTAGAAGGTAACTAATCTCTTTGAAACCTAAGAATTCTAGTGAGGTTCCTCTGAATAGGAATGTTAGTGTTAAAAAAGAACACCTTTGATTTCTCAAGGCATACCTTTGTACTAGTGGCCAATGCAAAGTTGTTCAGTATTTCTTTGAAGGCTCTGGCTTCCTTGACCGTAGGAATTCCCTGCAACATTGTGGCATCAACAAATTGTTGATGAGTAGAAGCAACACCATTCAGAGTAAGTTTCAGAACGTGAAACTTTCCTTATGAATTTTCCATATTGATCACTTTGCCTAGCCCTTTCACTATGAGAACAAAGAGGAAGGGGGAGAGCAGATCCCCTTGTCTGAGACACCTAGAAGGCATAAAGTTTCTAGAGGGAGAGTTGTTAAGAAAAATGGAGAAGCTGACCGTGGATACAAGGGTCATAACCCATCTTATCCAGTTGTGGTCAAAGCCATAAGCTCTTAGCACTGCCCTGATGTAAGACCAACTTAGCTTATCATATGCTTTCACTTGGTCAAGATGCATGATCATACTAGCTTGCTTATTGCTCTTAAGAGAGTGTACCAGCTCGTGAGCTTGTATGATGTTGTTTAGAATCTGTCTTCCTTCCACAAATCCAGTTTACTCCTCTGAGACGAGAGCAAGAAGAAGAGACTTGAGTCTATTAGTGATCACTTTGGAAATAATTTTGTACACCACATTACATAAGGCTATGGGTTTGAATCCGTCCAGTGTCATAGCTTTTTCCTACTTTGGAATCAAAGCTATGAAAGAGGCATTAAGAGCTTTCAAAATAGTTTTGTATCTTCTAGAGTCTTCCGCAACATCAAGGATATCTTGTTTGACTATTTTCCAACAAGCTTTGAAGAAGTCCACATTGAAGCCATCAGGGCCAGGAGCTTTCCCATTTTGCATCTCATTGATAACTTCACTAACCTCCTCTTCAGACACTGGCCTGTTAAGATTGTGGTTGTCTTCCCTGGTTACAAGCTTAGGAATGAACTTGGTGAATTTGTTATTGAACTGAGATCTATCAACGAGAGGCTCCTCTGCTATGCTAAGGAAGTGTTGAACTAGGAAAGATTCCATTTCTTTGTGAGGGATGAGCTCTTTCCCTTGAGAATCTTTAAGTTTTGAAATTATGTTATGAGATCTGTGATCCAAGGTTGATCTATGAAAAAACTTCATGTTTCTTTCTCCTTCTCTAATCCACTTCACCCTCGATTTCTGTATCCAGAAAATCTCCTCTTACCTGCACTGATCGTCCCATTCATTCTAAAGAGAGTCAGCCTGAATTTTTCGTTCCTTGGTAAAACCTTCTGAGATGATGATCTGATTAATCTCTTAGAGTTTCTCCTCAACTTCTCTTTTGGCTTTAAAAATATTACCACTCTTTTTTGTTCCAATCTTTAAGCCTAGATTTGATGTGTTTAAGTCTCTACTGCAACATGAACATTTTAGTGCCTTGAACGAGCATATCTTCTGCCTACCATTTGTCAATATTGTTGGTGAAATCAGGGTGAGAGAGCCAGAAATTTTCAAACCTAAAAGGTGTGTTCCTCGGTGTACCCATGAAAGTAGATTCAAGCTGGACTGGCCAGTGGTCCGAGCCTCCGAAGGGAAGGATTGAAGCTGACATATCAAGGCCTTTGAGAAAGAGGTCCTTTGAGATTATGAATCTATCTAGTTTAGAGGTGACTTGAAAAGTCCCTCCCCTCTTATTATTCCAAGTATAAGTACCATTTACTGTTTCAGTGTCCACTAGCCCCATGTTATTCATGAAGTTTTGGAAGGCAGTGGAATCTTTGCCTAGTTTTCTAGTACCACCCTTTTTCTCTATGAGAGATTTGATCATATTGAAATCCCCAGCCAGAATCCAAGGCATATTAGGATATCTCTCTCTCAGCTTCTCAAGGGAGGTGAGAAGCTTAAGTTTGCCTTCTATTTTTTGAGGACAGTAGACGTTACTGATCATGTAGATCTCCTTATCACCCAAAGGTTGAATCACCAGTGATAGATAGTTCCTATAGGCTTCAGCATCCAGGATTCCAAGTTTTTGAGGATCCCAAAGACTAAGAATCTTGCCCGCCGAGTTAACCGCTTTAACCTCTAGATACTCATACTTGATTAACCATTTGCTATATATCTCTCTGATCTTGTCCATTGAACATTTTGTTTCCTAAATAAAAACCATATCTAATTTTTCTTCTTTCATTCTACTGCTAAGAGTTCTTTGTTTCCTTTTACTTCCTAGACCCCTAATGTTCCAAGTTGTAAGCTTCATTAAGAAAGGTTTGTAAAGGAGTAACTGGTAAGATCCCTCATCTTACCTGAGTTAATCATAAGTTTCCCACATTCGGTCAGCAACTCATTCTCTGTTTTTCTTCCTCTTTTCCTACTCGGGTTCTTGGAAGAATGCATCGATGTATCCTCCATCGTTTTCACTCCCATATGCTCTTGCCTAACATGGTTTCTTTTGAATCCAGAACACTTCGTTTGTGATCTCCAGAGGAAGAGTTGTTGAACCTTGTCAAAATCCTCTTTTGGCAGAGAGTCTACCCCTTTGGTGATTCCCTGCTCCAGAAACTTTTCTAGATCTAAATTATCCCTCTCTAGAATCTCCTGTAGTTCATGGTCTTCCGTTCCAACCTCACTTGGGTTCATCTCGTTGTCCTTAGTGAGCTCCATAATACTCGACATATCATCCTTTTGTTTGATGTTTTATGGTATATCCTCCATACTAGTATCCCTTTCCTTCTAAGTGGGAATATTCTCCGACTCCTGGTTTGTCCTGTTGTTTTCGCCTTCTTCATCTAAGACCTTGAAACTATTGTGACTTGGTTGTCTGTCTTCATTAATTTTCTTTTGGTACTGCTTACCTCCTTTCCCTTTACCACCAACCTTAGTAAAACCTTCAGGATCCTTGCCTATAGTGGCTTTCATATTTCTCTCCAGCTTGTTCAATGGGCAGTCCCTATATAGGTGCATGTGCTCATGGCACTTATGGCACCTAAATGGGATGTGTTCATAGTCCACCACTTACACCCATTCCTCATCATACACTTCTAAAATAATTGCATCCGGAAGTGCCCTAGATAAGTCCATTTCCACACATATTCGGGAAAAGGAAGTGTATTTGCTTCTTAGAGTAGCATCTGAGATATTTATAAAATGCCCTAGCTTGTTGCCAATAGCCTCTAGAGACTCTGACTGTCAATAATCTAAAGGAAGGGAATAGAGTCTTATCCATACCAGCACTGAGGTGAAAGTTTCTCGTTCTGGGACAAATTTCATTACCCATGGTCTCATATAAAGGCCCACAGAAGTGTAAAATAGGGTCCTCCCTCGAACACTCTGTCTTTATCCTCTAAGCTTGTGAACACCACCACGAAGAAGCCCTTGGACCCAAGGTGAAGGTCAATTTCCCCCTTTGGTTTCCAGTGGTTTCTTATCCATGCTTGCAAAGCCTTCTCCGTCGGCCAAATCCCCATAAATTTACAGATAATAGCATACTCCGACATATGGTCTTTGTGTACCTGCAACGTTGGGTCACTTAAAATGACTCGAGGAATAGTGGTTGACTTGGGTTTACATACCCCTGATGTACTCATAGAAGCAACTTTCAGACTGCTAACCTCTGTCCTCTTCTCCTTACTAGCTTCCTCATGATTCTCTTCATGTCCTTGAGGTCTGATAGTTTCTGATTTTTCTATATTCTTAGCCTCTGTTACCTCCTTCATTGGTTTCTTAAAGCAATGCGATCCAACTCCCTTGCTTCTGTTCGTAGCTGCTTGACTGTAGGAGGGAGCAGAACTCCCTCCTCCGCGCCCCGCCATGGTGACTGGTGATAAAACCCTAAAGCAAAACCCTCATGGATGGTCTGCTCGCCACATGGAATTTTTTTCGAGACTTTGGTGGAATTTCTTGTTACATAAAAATAATATTTCTCCTAACATTTGGATTCATATGATCAATCCCTTTAATCAGTACATATGGGTCGAAATTTCTGACTCTAATGCCAATAAGATTTATCTCATAATTTTTTACTTTTCTCCTATAAACTTAGCCTCCTATAAGAAAAACATCCTGGATAAGAAATTTCCCTTCAATACCTTAGAACATCATGTTCACAGTCTAAGGAATGAAGGTAGTATTCTCTTTTCAGGGGATTCTAATACTACTAACCAAGCTACTTTTCTAAGTAATATCTCTCACCCTAATCCCCTATAGCTAGATGACAAATTTGACTTAGCTAGTAGATTCAACATAAATTTTAAATACATAACCATGAACTTATTTGGTATCGAGCTAATCAATCTTTGTAGTTCCCAAGATCTAATAATTTGTAATGGTATTAGTAAGTGGCCAACCTCCATCCAAATGACTTGTATTCATGGTCTTGGTAGTAGTGTTATGGATTGTATGATATCTAATATCCATGTTCTCAACTGTATTATAATTTTTGACCTCATAAATGATCTCGAGTTGACTCTAACTATAGACCTCTATCCTTAACTCTAAACCTTGACATTCACACCATTCACATGTAAGAGAATTGTGAGAGCCAAAGGGACATTCATTTTGACAGAAGTAAAATGGATCTCTTCTTAAAGGATTTAAATAGGTATTTAGATTGATTAACATATAATAACACCATTGATCACATCTACCACAATTTTACTACAACCCTTTCCACTACCATTAAAAAATTCTCTACAGAGGTGTCCTATAGAAATAATAATAGAGCTACCAACCCTTGGTATGATAATGATTGTAAAATTGTCAAGAAAACGATTAGAGATGCTCCTAATGAAATCATAAAGCTTGAAGAAATAAGTATGTACAAACTCTCACTAAAAGGAAGAAAAAATCATATATAAATAGGAGGTAAGAGCATCTTCTTCATCTTGCTAAAGTTGAGCCCATAAATTTTTAGAGCAAAATTCTTCTTTGTAAAACAAAAGATAATAATTCAATTCCCTTAAAGAGGTAGGATATCTATCTTAAGAATACTTATCATTTCCCCAACGCCATGGGCACCATCTCAAACACTCCTATAGAGGAGGATATCCTCTCTTAGGAAGATGTTGAATTCAAGATTAAGCAACTCATTAATAGGAAAGTTAGGTATATTGAAGGATACCCAGCTGAAATTCTCAAAATGAGAAGGTCTATCCTCATTTTTTATATACTCAAACTCCTCAACATGGCAGTGAAACAAGGCTTTCTTAATCCTTGGACATAAAGCCTTACTGTACCTATCATTAAAAGCGGGGATAAAAACATTCCCTATAACTATTGGACGATTATGATTAGCTACATCTTAGCCAAACCATATGGTCTCATTTTGGAAAAGAAGGTTAGCCTTTGGCTTGAAATCCATGGTAAAAGAGCTAAAGGGAAAGTTGGATTTAAGAGACATCACTTAACTATAAACCATGTTGTAATTGTTAGTATCATTGCAGAGAAATGCTACAATAATAAGACTGATATCTTATGTTGTTGTTTTTTGTTTTGTTTTGTTTGTTTGTTTGTTTGTTTTTAGTTTAGAAAATCTTTTGACATCATTACTCAGGATAATATATGGAAGGGGCTTGAAGAGATAATGATCCCTCCTGAGTTGAGGGTTGTTGTGACTAGGCTATATGAGCATGTTATTCCAAGATTAAGACCTCTGAGGGTTGGTCAAAAGAAATTACATGCAATATTAGAGTTAAGCAAGGATGTCCCTTATCCCCTACCCTCTTTGGAATCTACATTGATAAGCTAGAAGAGTGTTTGGAAGCTACAAGATTTTATGGCCCCAGGTTCACTAGTATGGTCATTACTCTTCTGCTCTATGCTGACAATATCGTTCTTTTAGTTAGGAGCCATAAAAATCTCAAAAATTAGCTTAGAATACTCCAGGATTACTACTCCAAGATGGGTATGATTGTTAATACCTACAAGGCTGAAGTCAATATAATTAAATTCAAAAAGATCAATTATGATAGTTTCATCTATGATAATAACTACTAGGAGAAAATCCCTTCATACAAATCTTTGGGAATCGACATTCATCATCAACTTAATTGGAATTATAGCATTGATAAAAGGATAATTGGAGGTTGGAAATCTTATTATGGGCTTGAAAACAATTGTAATTCAACAAATCTTTGTGCATGGAGTAAAAAAAGGTTCCTCTTTGAGACTCTCATCGCCATATTATTTTATATGGATGTGAGGTTTGGGGTTGTAGTATATATAGAGAATCGTGGAGGAGGATTGAGTTGATTCAAAAGCAATTTATAACTTACAACCTCAAAATTAAAGGAAATATTCCCTACCCTATCCTCTTGATTGAAGCTAGCATTCCCCCCATTGAAAGCATGACTATGATTAGATATCTCATGTATAAGAAGAAGCTATACGACATGGAAGCCAAGTAGTATCCTAAAATTGCTTCTAAGTCAAGCCAAAACCCCCACCTCCGGCTCAAGTGAGGTTGGCATATGGATGCTCAGTGTTGGCTAAACCATTGGGGGTTAAAGGAGGAGATCATCTTGAAGAATAAGGATAATATTAAAAACATTATTACTTCCAAATTTAAGGATAAGTTGTGGGAGGATATGGAGGTAGAGGGAAAAAGGAAGTGAAGATATTATAAGGTGGTGATCAACCCCAATATCGAAAACTAGAATTATCATTGTATATTAACCAATGCTAAGAAGAATATGAATATTGCTAAGACAAGAATTAACTCTCATGAGCTTCATAGTGAAATCGAGCATTGGTCTATTCCCAAAACACCTTGGGACAAAAGAGTTTGTCACCTTTGTGACACTAAGAGGGTTGAATATAAAAAACACTTTCTCTTGGATTGTTTAGATCTTACTCACATCTGTTCTAATTTTTAGAATCTTTGCCAAACCACTAACCTTCTTGATTTTTTAAGTCAACAAAAGTATGATGTTTTAGGAATTCTCCTCTCCCTTCTTTTCGATCATAGAAATAAAATGTTAAAGAATCTCAATCAATCTCTTACTTTCTTAAGGTCTGATAGACCATATTGATCTAAGTGGATGTTAATCATTATTATCATCATCATCATCACTATTTTTATTTTGTTTTGTTTTGACCCAGTTAAAATGTTAAACATTACAACATCTCTACCACACTCGGTTGGAAAGCACTTCTTCACGCAATGAATTAAAAGTAAAATTTATTATTTTCTTTCTATGTGGTTCACGAGATCGACTGCTACATTCACAAAATATTTTTATCAATCAAATCTCCAAAATTGATCACTTCTTGTTGGCTCAACCATAGAGCCTAACCCCAGGAGTATCGAAAGAATTGAACTCATAACCTCTCAATAGCAACAATGCTTCAACAACGAGAACATGACCAATTATCCAACAATATGTCTAACATGTAACTACTAGGAAAGGTCTACAACTTGTCCTCTTGTCCTCCTCTCTATAAACTCGCAATTGGGTGGATTTGAATCTTAGACCTCTCAATTTTTCAAGACATATTATTTAGATCACAATAGAAATAAAACAACCACACTACTATATAAAAAAAATTACTTAAAAAAAATTTATATTTTAAATTTTTTTTATGTTTCTCTATATTTAACCAAGATACCAAAATTAAATCCAAAATCTATACCATTTAAATCCATATTTAGTATATACATAATAAGTATTGAATCTATAACCATTTAAACCCGAAACCTGGATTCCATATGCATATGATTCCACTTCATTAAAAAACTGAAATATGAGATGGGAAACATGTGTTTCACATGCATATCAAACTGGGCTTCAAATGGATTTGTAAAACTCTGAAGCTCCATGAATTTATAAGATAAAAACTTTTTGTGCAGGGTCTGCTTAACGTCAGTGATGATCAAATATCTCTTTTGACTTCTGAGATAGATGGAATTCCAATCAGGTTTGTTCAATTGAATCCCTTCTGTCTTTGCACTCTGCCTATACAGCCATTTGAAAGAACAAAATTTTAGTGTGTTTGTTGCTGCTCTATATTGCAATGGCTGGAGCTGGGGTTTTGTAGGTTTGCTGATGCGGTAGTAGAGGCTAGCGATGGAAGTATATACTTTTCAGATGCCAGTACCAAATTTGCATATGATAAATGGGTTCTGGATCTTTTGGAAGCAAAACCCTATGGCAGGCTTCTGAAATATGATCCCGTAACGAAGAAGACGACGGTATTGCTTGATGGTCTCTGGTTTGCTAATGGAGTTGCTCTTTCACCAAGGGAAGATTACATCGTCATCTGCGAGACATGGAAGTAAGTAGGTAGCATATTTACACACATGGGACTTCTTAAGAGCCGAGAGATCAAAATCTGCACCTGAGTCTGTGTAGATACAATAAGGAAGATAGATTATTGTTTAAATTTTTTTTTTAAAGTAAATATGAACATCTTTATGTGGATGGTAGATTTTGGGAATATTTTCAAATCGGATGATTGGAAAGGAAGTTAAAATTTGAGGATATGCCTAAAATCTTTATTAAGAGCCAAAGAATCAGAATTTGCAGTAAAATTTGTAGATATAATAAGGTTTTACAGTAAATGTAAACATCTTTATGTCTGGTAAATTTTGAGAATATCTTAGAATCTGACCATCAGAAAAGAAGTTCAAATTCAAAGATATACCCAAAAACCTGCCATCCACATAATTCCAACACAATAAATACTAACTAGAGATTAGTTAAATCAGGTTCAGATGCCTAAAGCATTGGATCAAAGGGGAAAAGCTTGGAATTACAGAAATCTTCATAGAAAATTTGCCTGGAGGTCCTGATAACATAAATATCTCTGAAGACAGGCGGTCATACTGGATTGCTCTCATAGGGGTAAGCATGTAATATAGCTTATTTTATTAAAGGTTCTGAGAACATAAATATTTCTGCAGACAGGCAGTCATACTGGATGGCTCCCATAGGGGTAAGCATGTAATATATCTTACTGGATTGCTCTCATAGGGGTCAGCATGTAATATATCTTATTTTATTAAACATGTGTTTTTGGTTTTATTGTAGATTTCTAAATATTTTGGAAATTTGAGTGATATTTCGAATTTTGAAGAGATTCCAAAATCTAGAGAGGTTCATATGAAATGTCGTGTTAAACTCAAATGTTCATATCAAGAAATGTCTTAGGTGAATAAAGAAAATTGAATAGTATGGCCACTAATTTACTTATCTGTAAAGCAGATACGTTCGAGAACGCTGGAATTTGTGTATAGATATGGGATTTTGAAGCATATATTTGCGACATATCCCAATCTTTTGGAATGGATTGGATTTGCGAAGAGCAGAGCTATGGTGGTGAAGGTGGGAGAGGACGGTGAACCCATCATAAGTTTGGAGGATCCCAATGGGAAGGTTATATCGTTGGTGACTTCTGCCATGGAGGTGGGAGACTATCTGTACCTGGGCAACCTCAACAACAATTTTCTTGGCCGATTAAGTACAGCAAAATTTGGCAATTATACATTGTCAGTGTGAAAAGATGGGATTGTTAGAGGCTTTCAGGCCATTAATGTTTGAATATCAGTGCATAGGTCTTCAAGCTTGGCTGGCGATCAAAGTGATGCTTTTGTCGAGCGATACTTTTTCAAACTATAGTTGACATGCAGTACAGATTATAGATTATGGTACAGTCTGATGTTTCAACGTTGATAAAGTTCATAGATGTATAAAAATGTGAATATTTTGAGTTTGTCTAATGGTTAAGAGCTATGTCACAAGGTTCGTTGAATTTTAAATTTGAGGTTCGAATTTTAACCAACCTTAAAAAAAAATTTGAGGTTTGGCCAACCTCATAGCCATTGACCAAGTCCATAGATCAAAACTCATAACTTCATGTCACAACTCAAGCTTGTAATTTATCCTTGCAGTTTCCAAGTTTGTGATAACATTTTTTATGTTTATTGATGCTGATTTCTTACTATTTTATCCTATAATTCATTTAAAATTAATATATGTGTATATATATAGACGAACCTAATGTCGAACCTCATCAGAACCTCATAAAAAATTCGAACTTAAATCGAACCTAATCATTGTCTAACCCGAACTCAAACACGAACCATGTGACATTGGTTAAGAGCATGTGTTTCCTCTTAAAAAATTATAGGTTCAAAACTAGAACTATAGAGTATATATGACTTTATAGAATTATAGAGTATGTATGACTTTATAGACTTATCAGTGAAATAACTATAAATTGGTAAATCCTGAAAACAATAAAATTAAATAATATTATAATTATTATAATGTTAAATTACGTTTTTTCCTTTAATATTTTTATTAAAAAATATGTAAAACTTCATCTCTACAATGACCGTAATCACTAAAAGAAATTGGATCTCTATAATGATGCAAGTAATTATGAAAGGTTGGAACTTGTAAATGATGCAGGTTAACTTATGGTTTATTGGATCTTACTAAAGTTGAGGGATTATTAAGATCAGGGTTTTACTTTTGTGATAGAAAGAAATTAAGAAAAGTTTCCAAGTTTATTATGGTACTATGGTTTCGATAGAGTATGTATGACTTTGTAAACTTATCAGTGAAATAACTATAAATTGGTGAATCCTTGTCTTACAAACAATAAAACTAAATAATAATAATATAATTATTATAATGTTAAATTATGTTTTTCTTTAATATTTTATTAAAAAACATGTAAAACTTCATCTCTACAATGACAGTAATCATTAAAAGAAACTGGATCTCTATAATGATGCAAGTAATTATGAAAGGTTGAAACTTGTAAATGATGTAGGTTAACTTATGGTTTATTGGATCTTACTAAAGTTGAGGGATTATTAGGATTAGGATTTCACTTTTGTGATAGAAAGAAATTAAGAAAAGTTTCCAAATTCATTATGGTACTATGGTTTCGATGAGTTAGAAGCTTAAAAAAATGGTATTGTGATCAATTTTTTCAAATTAAGATTAATTTGGATATACATTTGAAGGTGTTTTTAATTTTTTTTCCAAGCTAATTTTTTTTTAGAATTGTCCAATACTCAATTATAATATGGAAGTAGTTTGGTATTCTTTTTTATTTTAGCAATATTCATTTTCCTCCTTACATTAATCACAATAAATAAATAGATCCTCTAAATTGGGCTTGATTATCTCCTTATGATAAAAAAGAATTAGGTTAAGAAAAACTATCTGGGTAGGACTCCAAAGCAAGTTTTACAATTAAACATTCATTACTTTGAATATAAGATAGCCCAAAGCCTATTCTATCAAATATTGTGCATCCAAAGATATGATTCTTCCCACCAATGGCTATACTTGTTTAAGCACAAAATCCATATTTATCAACGTATCATTTTAGCTCAATTAGGAGATAAGGCTTCCCAACTCCAATTAACCATAAACTATATTTCTGATAGTCCAAAGGTGATGATTTATCCTTAGGTTAGGTGAGGTGATCCATGGGCATGTTGATGATTTTCTCTTGTAATGGATTCTAAAGACTTGAAACTTGAATTTGGAGTTTGATCACCCATTGCTCCCATGTGGCCTTACAAAAATCTTTTGCTTGAAATGTGTTTTGAGTTGTGTAACTTAATAAGAGTAAAATAAATGCAGAAAGAGAAATTATAATTTTTTAGGTCACTTGAATCAAGTATCACAGGGAAAGATTTTTTTGTTTTTTTGTTTTGTTTTTAAATAAGGTTAAGGAAATAGGTACAATATGAGTGGGACCACAACAAATCGATTTCAAACATCAAAATTTTAGAGATCAGAGTTGGTGATGAGACTTGCTTTCATATTGCTTGTATCCTCCTACACTACAGGCATATGGGTGACTAGGTGATGCCTCCAGATATTTGAACACGGGTGAGATTACTGCAAATTGATTCTAAACACCAAAATACAATGCTCAAATATAACTGCATTAATGCATACCCAACATCAAGATCAATTACCACAAATGAACAAATTTATATCAATAAAAAGTTAACATAAAATTATTGTAACTAATTTAATTAGAGGTTATAAAAGAATTAAGTTTTTATTATAAGTATATTGCACTTTAGGTTAATTTTTTTTTTTCAAAATTAAATTTCAAATACATGTGCGTCAAATTGCATTCAATCTAACCTTCCACATCAAGTTAAGCATTGTGCATCTCGAAATTAATAAAATGTGTTCATAAAAAACATATGTTCATTTTATAGTCAGAAATAGCACCTTGATTAGCACATAATAGTACATAAATTGAATGTCAAATGGTGATATCCTTTGGGGACACAATGGCATTATATCATTTATTTTATTTTGGACTATTTGAATTATCATAGTTTAATTGTTATATGTTTTTGAGGTTTTTTTAACATATTTTTTTTTTGGTAAATTGTTTAGAATCTTGTGGGATTTCTTATAATCACAAGTTTGAGTTGTAAACTCTCCACAATATGAGTGCCCTAGGGTTTTGTAGGGTGTTAAATCTATATATGCAATCAAAAACCCATTTTAAACAACAAAAATTAATATTTGGCCAAAATAAATTTCACCTAATTTTGGCCAAAACTCCAAAACATAATATGTTTAGACAATACTATTTGAACCTTGACTAAAACTTCTTGATGTTGGTTTTTTTTTTTTTTTTGTGAACTTGGTAGGATTACATCTTCATCATGTTCAACTTCTCACCCTGATTAGGGGGATAGCACAAGTTTTGAACCCAAGACTTCAAGACTTCCGATTCAATAAGATTTCATTTCCACAGCCTCTATCAATTAAACTACCTCAAACAATTAAATTAATTAAAAAATTAAAATTGGGTTCAAAACCACTTATAGTTGCATTCTCTTCACATGTCCCAATTATTAATGGCGTGGTCTAAACATCAGGTAGGTGATGGTATTGTCCTACCTTTCAATTATAAATTAACATCTAGTGCCTTTCAATCGATTAGTCAATCCTAGGTTATTAATAATTATGTGATGGTATGGTCCTACCTTTCAATTGTAAATTAACACCTAGTGCCTGCAATCAATAAGTCGGTGCTATGGTTAATCACATTTATTCAAACTTTCTGTATTAAATTGTGTAATGATAAAATACGATGTTGGTTTAGGGAATACTCACATAATTTTTTTGCGATGTTTTAGTTAATTAAACATTTCTTAGAGGTATTTTTCATTTCCGTTTGTTGAAAAAGTTTGTTCTCGTTGATATTCCTTCACAGTGCATAGGAAGAAAGATAAACCCTAAAAGAGGAAGATTCACCTAAAATTTTTATAGATAAATATAGGGATTTTTTCAAGCTTGTGCATGTAGAAAGGCTTCCCAGTTTTGAAATAAACTTTTTTTCATTTTTCCAAAAACTTGAAAAGTTTTCTTGTTTAGGCATTTCAGTTCCAAGAACCTTTCTTTTTCCTGAGTTTATTCATATATTCTCTAAATATCATGATACCATAGAAATGATTGAGTTTATTCATTTCTTTTGTAACTTCTATGATACCAACTAAATGGTTGTAAAGAATAGCCAAGGCTCTAGTATAATTTGTTCATTAAAAGAATGCTATATTTCTAAATTGTAGGGCTAGTAGAAGGTTTAAAAATTATTGTTGAAGAAGATATTGAAAGTGGATTTAAAACCGTAATTGAAAGAAAAAAAGGGGAGGATTTCTTATTAACCATAATCGCAAAAGGAAACATAATATTTGAAAGGAAACATAATATTTGAGATTAAAATCTTTTTGGATAGTAATATATTTAAAGATTCATCAAATGAAAGGAAACATAGTATTTTAGATTAATATTTTTTTGGATAGTAATATATTTAAAGATTCATCTGTTAGAAATAATTTTACAAAGAAATGGAATACATAAAATATTGCAGAAAATTAAACACAAAAATGTGTAAAACAAGAGACACAGATATACGTGCCTCGCTCAATTTGGGCTTCGTCCACGGAGAAACAACCAATCTTTCTTTTATATTATCCAACAAAATGAAGAGATACAACCTACAACATATCCATTGTAATTTCCTTTTCACTCATACACAATGTCCTCTCGCTTCCTCGCTCAAAACAATAATACACAACCATAATGCAATTCTCTCATATAAACCAAGAGGTTGCCTTCAAGGGGAAAAAACCTTAAATTAACATAACTTCTACCGTTAGATCATCTCCCTAATGAATGACCTAGATTGACTATGAAATTGCAATATTTTACGAGATAGTTTTCATATATTTCTAGTTTCAAGGGCGCTTCCCCCGAACCCTTACCAAGGGGGAGGATCCAAACTTGCAACACCCCCCAGGACCCTCCAGGCAACAATAATGAGGGGAAAGACCCCCACCTCCCCCCCTCACACCTCCCTACACCCCCCATCGGAGATTGGGATCCAAATGTGATTGAAACATGACCTCTGAATCAGGAAGATAATCAAGATCCACATCCAACATCATCAGAAGATATAATATTAGTGATCAATATTTTGTTACATTATAATGATGATAATAAAGTTGATGCTCTTATATTAGAACTTTTAAAAAAAATCCTTTGATTTACAAAGCTTAACTATGTAACATTTGTATACAAAACTGGTTGAAATTAAAGAAGATAAAACATTAGACACCAGTCTTATCTAATTTATTTAATTCTAAATTAACAAGAAATACATTACATTAGATTTACTAAAGAAGAATCGATGAGAGAATTAACCCAAATGGTAAAATATAATGATGGACCAAATGGATAAAAAATGTTTAATGATAACTTCATGATTATTGTCCACACTTTAATTCATAATCAACCTCTTCTTAAAATCCGAGATGATTATAAGTTCCTCTTACAAGTGAATTCCCCGTGAAAAATGTGGTGATTGGAATTTACAAAGGGATTATATTGTGCTAAGGATTTATAGATAATAAGTAAAACCCCACCACACACACACACACACACATATATATCACCCATGAATTTTCTCTTGAATATATCAGACATTGAATTCATTTAGATGAATATTATTTTTGTTTCCAAGGGTAGAAAATCAAGCTTCATCATTACTCCTAAAGTATTTTGTTTTATAATCAATACAATAATTTATCTACTTATTGTTAAGGAGTTGATTAAGTATTTTTATTTTAAAGAAGACTAAGTATGGAAATATGATCCTAATCATATTACATTTAACTTAAGAACTTATATTAAATTTTCCCCTATACCCATTTTCTTAATGCAAAAAATTAGAAGTTGGCCAATGAAAACTTATGTTTGGCAGTTGTTTAGGAAATTATGGGTCAGTAGGCAAACAATTGATGAAATAGATGTAGAATTGATAACCCCACAAAAATTAGATTTGATAAGAAAATCTCTAAAGGAAACAATGGATGTGGATATTCCATTACCTTAAAGAAAAAAAAGTAAGAACCATTTCCTAGAAACAAATCAACACTAATTAAAAAAATGTTATAATTAATCAGGTTCCCCAATAAGATATACCTACTACATTAAACATGTTCCAAAATAAAACCATTCAAGAGACGACTAAGAGTCAAGTTATTTTCATAGATCTTGATGAAGAGGCTTCTAAGTAGACAAAAGAGAATTTATATACCCAATTAAAACAAGAAATTATAGCTCCCTCTAAACTATCCTTAGTTTATTAAAAATCAATACAATTACAAATGGTTGTTATACAACTAAAAGTTGAAAAACTAGCAATTCAACTAGGAATGAAAGGTTATGAGACTATTAGGATGTCAGTGGATCTAGACAGTCTCCCTCCATGGGATAATATTGAGTAGCCTAAGCATAACGGAAATGTGGTAGCTAAGGACCTAATCCATGCCTTCATAAATGTCTAGAAAATTGATGATTCAAATTCATATAATGGCACACCAACTTTGAATTGAAAAGATAACTAACTGAGCTAAATCTATTTCCATCGCAAACTTGTGACATAAGTTCCTTATAGCTAGGACTTTTGAGAAAGATAGAGAAACTGTAAATTTGTTGTTAAAAGAGAAAGATAATGAGATCCAAAGGATTAGATCAATGTTAAATTTTCCCACCATTGAACATAATGAGAGAAAAGAATTAGCATAGATAGAAAAGGCAATGACTCAAATAAAAATTCAAATTAGGGTTCTAAGTGAAATAAATAACAAAATGAAAAGATTATCAAAAGAATAGAAGAGGAAAGGGAAACAGTCTTTGTTGAAATGCCAAATAAGCAAACAATTATTTTTGAGGTAGAAACAATTGAAGTTTGATCAAATCAAGAGCATATTATTAAATTGAACAAACAATTGACCCAATTGTAATAAGGTTTCCAAGAAAAAGTAAAAAAAATTGCAGATATGCAACCATTGTTAGAAAAAAAGAAAAGAAATGAAACTGTAAATAAAAATAATTTTGAAATTTCTCAAAAAAAATAGACAAATTTCTAAAGCAACAAAAAAATTGGATGCATATGAGGCACTAAAGAAAGATGTCAACAAAAAATTTGGAAGCCAAAAAGTATTAATTGGGAGATATGCATTGTATTTGGGGAAAAATAAAAGGAGTAATATAATTATTTAGCGATAAATTCACCATCATATATATAGTGGAAATTTAGAAAGAGGTCTTAGCTTTCATATTAAAAGAGCCTAGGAATAGTTGTAAAATAAGGTGGAATTGGTGGATGAGGTGATCAAATTTGTGAATAGTCAAAGAAGAAAAATTCTTGAAGGCATAGGAATACATATGAATTCTTTTATCATGGAAGTTATTTCAACTAAAGGGAAGCACAATTTGATTTTGGTTTCTTATGACAAATGTAAAAACATTAGGATCTTTGCGCAAGATTTTGGAAGAAAATTTTCCAAGGCTTCAGAATATGGTTTACCTACAACATGGGGATATGAAGAATGGCTATATGACGATGATATCTATGCTTAAAACTTAAAAAATAGGAAAAATGATCAAGAGCCATTTCAGGACGTCACTTGTCTGATTTAGGGACATATAATTTATGAAAAAATAATCTTTGATTTCTCACTTTTAGTAATGGTTCCAAAAATCCAAAAGTCTCTCCAACGGATGACATATAATCTATACGCTAAGATATATATCACTATACAAAGAATGCATGAGTTTCCCATCGTAGAATAGGTTAGATGGAAATTCATAGCATGGGTAAGGAGCAAGAGGCCACTATTAAATATACCTCAATATTATGGGTTGTCCACAACACAATCAACAATAATGGCTATACTATGCTCATCTTCAACATCATTCTAGATTTTTCCATTAGCTCCTAGTTAGAAGCTAGCAATTAAAAAACAATGAAAAAGAAAAACATATCAAGATTTAAGCAAATAGTTACCAAGGAATAATTATTACAACTACCTCAACAAAAGATAAAAAGTGACAATGAAGACTTTGAAGGGTCATTTTTTCCAAAAAGGCTTCAATGTTGTTTCATTGGACTTGAACTAATCATCTAATCAAGGACTCTAATTATTGGATTTATTATGTAGAGGATTTATCATTCTCTAAATAAATTTTGTTTTGCGTTATTTACATTTGAAATTATCCTATGAGACATCTACTCATATCTTCCTCCATGCCCATCTCTCTCTCTCTCTCTCTCTCTCTCTCTCTCTCTCTCTATATATATATATATATAGCCATTGTACTCTCTCATAGTGTAATAATTGGTGGCTTAAATTACCTTTCAATATTTATATATTTTTTGTCATGAGGGTGGGTGTAGGTATCCTTGTATTATCCCTTGTATTCTCTCAATGATATCATTGTATGCTTAGTTAGAAACATTTTCACCTTTAAATGCTTTCAGATTGAGGATAATCCACTTCCTCTACAATCACTAAGGGATATGATGTTCATTAGAAACATAGTAAGGCAAGAGATGATGGAGGATTATAACATATCATGATTTCAATAGGATCATCAACCTACCTTCATTTTGACCCAAAATTTTTTAAGTTTCTCATTACAATTTGTATTGCCCATTCAGTGACATTATTCATGGAATTTTGACTTCAAACATTGGAGGTAATCTTGTATCCTCTAGTAATGTTCATAGAACAAGTGGCATTCAAAATTCATTTTGGGTATGCTTATGTTTTATCCTTTTGCTTTTTAGTTTATTGTAATGTTCCTTTGCCACTTTACATTTTAGGATGGGGATTAATTAAGGTACAAGCGGAGAGTGTGACAACCTATTATGGTTATGTGCTTTATTGTAATGCAATATTATTTATGTATTTGCATTAGGGTTTAATAATAAAAAAATTGTGTGTGTGTGAGATATTTTACTATTTTATTTTCAATTTGGACCTTTCAGTTTGTCCTATTTCATTTTTTTTTAACTAGAAGAATCAACAATTAAGCCGATTTCAAACTCACGTGACACAAGGTCGACTCTAACTGCTACTATTATAACACTTGGGTTCCTAGATATGGCCATTCCATAGACATGGGTAATTCAGGGTGATTTGAGCATTGAGTCTCTTAGTACATAACACTTTATTTTTACAACATTTTCCAATTGAGATGCCCCCTGGGGTCTTGCCCTATTTCAAATATCATTCATTTTTTTATTAAATGCAATTTAAGTTTGGTTTGGGTTTGTGAAGTTTAAATATTACTATCTATTTCATGCATACAAATCCACCGGTTTAAGAAAATCTTTTATTATTAGGAAAAAGTTCGCATTCCTTCAATGCGATACTAAGTTTTCTCTCCTTTTCTAGTTTTTCTAATTATAATCTTTCTACCTTGTTACACTTTCATATTCATCATGGACATAGATAAAAATTTATAAATTTTCTATTATTGATGTATATACTTTGGGCAATGAAAATTACCTCCTTTGGTTTCTTTGAGAATCCAAAGGATACAATTTTGATTGATGACTCCAAGCCTTTTTATGAGATGATTTTGACATTATTTTCATTTGCATGGTATTCATATTCCCTTTTCTTTATCGGGTTATCTTATTTCATTAATAAAATACAAAATGCTCACAATTCAACCATCATTTTAGTCTTAAATGTGTGCATTTGGAATTCATTTTCTTATCTTTATCATATCATTTATTCTAATTACAAATAATTTCTTTTTCTTACTTTTGTTTTAAAGTTTCAACATATTATTTTTAATTGCTTACATGGGAATAACATTTATGTTTTTCATGTTCTCAGTAAATCCATTCTACTCTTTTAAATTCATATACATTCATCCACAAGTTTTAAAACAATAATTATCTCTTCTCTTTAGATACAAAGAGGTAAATATAGGAAACATTCTTCATATTTATTTTTCAACATTATTTGTCTTTTTCTACCTGTCAACATGTTAAAAAAATTGAGTTTGTCTAACTTTATGAGATTAAACTTTATCATAAAGTTATACTCTCTAATATTTTAGCTCTTTATGTAATGTTTGTATCAATTCAATGGAATAAGCTACAGAGTAGTTGAGATAACCCGATCTCGAAATTGTGGGGTACATCTCCACTCAATGACATTCTAGTTAGTTAGTTAGAGTGAGGTAGGTCACTACCACTAGAAGGTAAGTATAAGATATGGTGTTTGGATGATCTGGGTAGATATTGGTGGCCACCTACTTCTTCCACTAACTCAACATTTCTCTATCCTCTTGGCAATTTTTTGATGGTTTTTTGGGTCCCAAATTTATGGGGCCATTTGGAGGCCTTAATGATCTTTTTTGGAAATTCAAGGGATTGGCGTTTCCATGGAATGCCTCGGCCCCAACTAAAGTTCTAATCCTTGGATATTTATTTCCAATGAGCTACTATGTGCCCCAAATGGACATTGTATGTAATTATTTTTTCCCTAGGAAGTTAACGTACCAACTAACCACCTCGGGGCCCAAAATCCTTTTCGTGCTTCATCTTCTAAGGTTAAGGTTTGGACCTCTAAGGTTATTTATTTATTTTAATATTCCATTATTTTGGCCTCTTGTAATATCTTTTGTGAATGCATGTAGTCACCATATTTCTTTCTTCAAAGATAACTACCACCATTATAGCAAATTTGTGTTCTACAACATTCTACCATTTCATTTATTAATCAAAGTTGGATTTTCACCATATTATTATGCATTATGTTATATTTCTACGTGTGTGTTTCATTTCATTTCATTCATTGTATAACCTAGAATAGTGGTATCAAAGTAGTCTTCTCCTTTGTTTCTCAATGTATGTCCCTAATGAGTTTAGGGTACACATATTTGGGTCTCAAGCTAGTATCACTTGGGACAACACTCACTCTTTCCAATCTAAGCGACCTCCCATAATGGAAGAAATGAGAGATGATGGAGTGGGAGATATTTCTTGAGGAATCACTCATGCAACAAAGTATTGAGATGATGGACAATTTTTCCTAGATCTTTTGACAACTCCCAAATATGGTTGACAAGCCTTTAAATAATGATAATTTAAGAGGTGGGAAACCATTCAACGTATGAGTTAAATTTTATATTCCTTATCTGAAGGAAAAATAATGTAGATGCTTTAGAGAAATGGTCAAATCTATTAGGGGATTATTATTGTGTCAAAAAAACTAATAGTAAAAATATTACCTTTGCACTCCTGAAATCCCTTTTACATGTTAAGGACTGGTGGGAAGGTCACTAGGAAAGATAAAATGAATATGAGTATGAATTATTCAAATCAAGAGCAACTTGGGAGGCTTTTATTAATTCCCTCAAGGAATAATTCTATCCTATAGGGAACTATGATGGCCAATAAACAATATGGACAACTTTGTGACAAGAGAGAGACTAGATGATGCCAAAGTACAACAATATTTTTCATATGTTGGACTCAAAGCTAGGTATTCAAGCTTTTGAGAAGAAATTGGTTTTGAAGTACCAAAGTGGCCTACATATGTACATAGAATGAAGATGGATTTCTTAGATATATCCTCACTTGAAGTCACTTATCAATATGTTATTAAAATTGAGCATAAATTGAAGCATAGGAATAAGCAGGATTTGGGTTTACAAATCCATTGCAACAAAAAATTGGAAAAGGTGGACCTAACTCAAAAAACGAGGGAAGAAGCAAGGGAATCCAACCTTAAGAAAACCAACACAATATGTAGGAAAAGAAGGGTGATGGGAAGTCAAAGAAGTACATTGGAAAGTGGTGTGAGTTCCATAAAAACACAGCATAACACTGATGAATGCCGCTCAAAATAATCATTTTTGCTTGAACTTAAAGAATTTAAACGAACTGGATTTTATCTTAGATTCGAAGAGAGGACATGATAAAGGAAAGTAGGCCATCGATGCATAACCCAATGCTACCATCATCACCATAAATATTCAACCATTATAGTCAAAGGAGCCTAAGGAGGGGGGGGGGGGGGGCCTCTTGCATTCAAAGATGTCGGTGAGGGGTATTTTAATATATTTAATTATTGATAGTGGGAGTTAGAAGTACCCATTATTAGCTAAGCTTGTCAAGAGATTGAATTTTTCAGCAATGCCACACTCCCAAACATAAAACATAGGTTAGTTAAGCCATGGACGAGACATCAATGTCAATCAATAATGATGCCTATCCCATGGTATCAATCCCTTCAAATATAAGGTATTGTGTGATGTTTCTCCATTTGAACTTAGGTATGTTCTTTCAAGACAACCTTATATGTTGAAACACCATGTTATTTATGAGTCATGTCCACGTACTGTCATTATTACTCTAGGGTATTAACTCTATAAGGTACCAAAGGTAGTTTTGACGATTGCAATTTCATTGACCTCGACAAAATGGTGTTGAAAGGTAATATCTCACACTGCAAGGTTTTTTCCCTTCATGGTTTAGTCATAAGGTGAAGGAACGTCATTGGACGACCGTGGCCTCAACATAAGGGCTCTCTAGATAACAAAAGTAGGTGTACAATATTGTAGAAGCATAAAGAGATATCTTCACTTCACCTATGGGGGTGCCTTTGCACTACTAGGTAAAACACTCAATTGACTTGGTACCTGGTGCTAATTTACCTAATGGCCTAATATATAGATGTTCTCTCTAGGAGAATGAGGAAATAAAATGTCATATTCACGAGATCATAAAAAAGGGCCACATTTGATTGATCTCCTCACCTTGTGGGAGCTCAATTGTGTTAGTGTAGAAGAAGGATGGGTCATGGAGACTTTGTATTGATTATAGAAACCAAAACAAAATTATTGTCAAGAATAGACACCTAAGGCACCAAATTGATGATCTTCTTGATCAACTTAAGGGTACCAAGTCCATTATTAAGCTTCATCTAAAGTCAAGCTATCTCCAAGTTCTAATTGATAAAAATAAAATATGTAAGACAATCTTCAAATATAAATAAGACATTTTTGAGTGGTTGGTCATGCACTTTGGCTTCATTGATGCTCTAGCAACGTTCATGAGGATAATGAATGATATCCTACAACTTCTCAAGGAATATTTTGTGGTTTTAAATTTGGATGTAATCTTCATCTTTGGTAGAACTTGTGAAGAACATCTGCAACACATTTAATAGGTAATTAACGCCCTATGAAAACACAAGTTGTATGCCAATCTAGAGAAGTACTCATTTGGAATGCAACAAATTTAGTATTTGGGATACATCTGGATGAACACGAGGTGCATGTGGACCCATCCAAAATCCAATTCATTTGAGATTGGCCCAGCCTAATGACCCTAACAGAGCCCCATAGATTCTTGGGCTTATTAATTTCTACCAATTGTTCGTGTTGGGGTTCTCCCATATCACTTATCCCTTAAGGAAAGTTGACGAAGAGTGGAGCTAAAGAAAAATTTTCCTACTTTGAATCACAATAGAAAGAACTCAAGGAGATAAAACACTACCTTTTCTTTGCACTAGTCCTTACCCTAACAAAACCGCAACACCCATATGAAATTAAAATAGATGCCTCCAACTATGCTATTGGTGCATTCTTCACTCAACATCAACATTTTATGGAATATCATGTGAAAAACTCTATGATACTCTCCAAAGATAACCCAAATGTGAAAATAATATGTATTCCATTATGTAGGCATGTTGATAGTGGAAGAATTATATTTTAGGGAAGGAGACATCAATCCAAACTAATCATAGGCCTTTGCAATTCCTACATACAAAATGAAATTTACATAATTAACAACATCATGAATGGTACACATATTTGTAGCAATTCCAATTGAACATCAATTACAAGGGCTACATCAAACATGTTGCAAATTACCTTAGCATGTTCCTATTTGTGGTGCTAGCCATAGTTATTAACTCTTATAACTCTTATAGGCACGAGATTTATAAGTGGCCACAATGATACAATAGTGGCTCTAAATTTGTTGCTACATACAAGAGATTGATCATATGTAAAAGAGTTCCAAACTACTATCTCCATGGAATCAATATCTTTTTGTTATTCTATTACTCTAATTTTATCACTTATACCTCATAGAAGCATCTGTAATCAACCTTTTCTGCATCATCTTTTCATATTTCACATAAACATGGACTTCTAAGCTACACAAGTATATAGAGGTAATAATTTCGATATTTCTATGGTTTTATACAGTTTTCTTTATAAAATCATACTAATGTGCAAAGATTGTAGAAATGAATAATTTTTGTAGATTTTATTTTTAAAGACAAGCATGGTCAAGGAAAGGGTGTGGAGGATCAACATTGAAAACTTTATTATTCACAATGATACATATGTACAATACATTGGAGTCACCCTTGGTTTCATATTCTACGTGGTCTCTTGGACTCCCTTTGACTATTCAACTTCCACACCAACCCTTAGAGGATTACGTGTCCAACATTCCGCCCCTTAATTCGAAGGTGTATGTATGAGTCCAAGAAGAGAGTTGTAATACAAAATGTACAAAAATTCATGGTAGCACTAGGTTGAATGTGCTCTTTGAAATTTTGGTATAAGGGGGTGGTTTAAAGATGACCACCAACACTAGGATACTTAGTGCAGTTCCCGAAACTCTTCCAAGTTTGGCAAGAAGTTGAAGTCTTCTGTTAGAGAAATTGTCCCTAATGCTTTGGAGAGGGAGACCTTCAAAATAGAAAATGGAGGTCTACAACCTGTGGTGATTTAAGGATGACCACCAACTCTGGAATGCTTAATGAAATTCTTGGAACTCTTCCAAAACTGGCAAGAAGCTTAAGTCTTCTACTAGAGGAAGTGTCCCCAATTATTTGAAGAGGGAGAAGCTCAACTTGAAAAGGGAGGTCTCATCCTGCATAGATGGTTTAAGGTTGAACACTAACCAATGGCATGTTGAGGGTCATCTATGTATCTAGATGAAACTTTGAATCTGGTATGGCAGGTTATAGCTCAGCCTTGCTTGATGTGGATTTGAAGCTTGTATATGACCCTCAATTCCCCCCCTGTCAGATACAAGGTGAGAATGTGAAGATATCTCAACTGCAAGACTTTTCAATATTCAAGAATAAATCCTGTGTATGATAGAAATATCTTCTTGGTTGTTGAAGTCCATTGCCAAGAAGCGATATATCTAATATGAATCTTTGTTCTTGCAGGAGGCCGATCTTTGAAACATCTGTGTGAAGAATGAGTACGCTAAACACAATTCTTACACAAATGAATATCAAAATAGTTATCTTTCACATGGCCAAGTCTATCATAATGTTGGCATTTCACAATCTGTTGTTGTATAGGAGGAGGAACAGGTGAAACTGAACAGTCCTAGATAAATCTAGCACTTTGAAATCAAATTGGCTTGGAATATTCTGGAATATGAAAGGACACATCCTTGTCATATCCAAGACTTGTTCTATGCTTGTTGTTGACAAGCTCTTCCCAAGGTCTAATGATGGACTTGGGAAGTGTAGATTGAACTTCTGCATTTTTCTACACATTTTCTTCTGAAATGTGTACTGCATATGCAATTTCTTGTTGCTGATAGGAATCCGTGTCAATGTTCTGAACAAATATAGGTTCAGAATGATAACTACACTTATGTAACTCATCTTGTTGTACCTATGATTCAAGCTACAAAAAATTAATATCTTAGTAGTAGAGAATGACTTTGTTGATTTTCACTATATCATGAGTAGTAGAAAATATCAGAGTTTTTTAGGAACTCTAATAATTCACTAATTCTAGCCATTTCTCCAGCCTTATAATTAATATCTTAGGCTAGAAACTGCACGAAGCTTGTTGGACCCTGAATCATGATGAAAAAGAAACATGAGTATGCCAAAAAATTCAACGCGTCAACCAACACAATTGATTAATATATACAGTGGCGTAGTCCTCAAATATGAATCAACTCAATTAATATTCCATGTCATATATAACCAATGCTAATTTGAATTGCCGCATTCACCAAGGCAAATCAATCACAAATGCGCATATGACATTTCACATATAAACTCATTGCACCAATTATATGATACACGCTCTACAAAATATATCAACTATATACTGCAAAGACAAATCACCTTCAGTTCCCTTCAATCTTCCCTGGAGTGGTGGTTTGGAGAACCATGAATGGTGGTTCCAAGCCACCAGACTTCTGCTTCAATGGAACCGACAACACACATGCTGAGGATGATGGTGCACAGTGTGAAATTCCCTTCGAGCCTTGATTATTTAGCTCAACTCTTCGATTCTTTCTTCACATAGACACAACCTTTTTTAATGACATATTACAACATCTTGCTAAAAGGTAACAGCATTACATAACACAAAGATGAAAAATGGGCAAAAGAATAATCAATGTTGTCCATAAATGTATCTCATTTGAATAATTTTTATGGTGAACACATATCCACATCTATATCAACTTCTTGCTTCTTATGAAATTTGTAGAGTGTTGGCAGGTCAAATCAAAGCTCACATAAGACTTCTACAGTCTTTGCATTCAAGTCTTGAATAATTGTCTATTTAAACACACCAACAACAAGAAGAATGTGCTCATGGTCATCACATAAGTAAAAATTAATGTACCTTCAACTGAGAAAACCATCTAGAAATCCATAATGACCATAAATAATCACTCCAAGATGAATTTCATGCTTTTTGAGTCTAGGGAGTTATTCTTTGGCACAACCACAAAATTATGGGCATATGGGTGAAGAAACTCGACCTCTACACTTCTGCTTAACTCGTCCTCTTCAAGGGTCCCGAGCTATGATACAACAACCTTGCTTTCCTCACAAATTCACCATGTTTCTTGAGATCATGTATGGGAGGCATGTTGACCAAGGTAAAGTGGGAGTGGGACTATATGGCAGAGGACAATGGTATGCGGTGGCACCATAGTGGTATCCTATGGTGGTATGCAGTGGTAATACAAATTAGAGTGTGGTATGCAAAAAAGCGTATGTATTAAAAACGTAGTTAATACACGATGATTATATGCCAACTTTGTGCTATATACATCATCTTACAGCAACAAGTCGTGAGGTATATACCATGCAGAGTAAGGCAAACAATGGGGTAGGAGGCGATATGGAGAGCGATATGATGAGCGATATTTAGGCCATTCAACAACGTTCAACTGTGAGTATATAAGTGTGATATAACTGTGACATCATTCTTGTGTGGAGACACTAGCGAGGACAATGACCATACAATGTACTACAATGAAGGTGTATGGTGGTATGGCAGAAACGTTATGAAATAAGAACCCACGACCACAATATTATATAATGGGAGCACGATTTGTACATAGCATTCAATCATATAAATAAGCAGAGCATCGATAGTACCGAATTATGGCGAGCACACATTCACCGCAACATTTAACTTTCCATCATGGCCCATACAACTACCGCGCAATAAGAAGACAAGATTATAGCCTTCACATACTAGATTATAAAGACAATGTCGGATATAGATCTGAACAGGAGAGGCCAACATCGTATTGAGACCATGGCTTTATGCTCCTCAACGCACCAAGATATTCAACATCATATTCAACCATACATAAATTGGAGCCAATAACTCACAACAATAGAGGGGAGGCCAGTTAGGATACTATTCAATGCATACTACAAAAATATGAGAGTGTAGGAATATAGTAGAC
Source organism: Pinus taeda (assembly GCA_000404065.3). Classification (NCBI taxonomy): domain Eukaryota; kingdom Viridiplantae; phylum Streptophyta; class Pinopsida; order Pinales; family Pinaceae; genus Pinus; species Pinus taeda. The sequence goes on along the minus strand of APFE030143992.1, from coordinate 35,890 downwards.
TGCAAAAATGGTAGAAGGGAGTTACAAGGGTAGAAAGGCTAAAAATGGAGCTGGCTCTAATACCATGTTAAAGAAAACCATGGTGAAGACAAGGGTGTGAAGGATCAACATTGAATACTTTATTATTCACAATGATATATATTTATAATACATTAAAGCAACCCTTGGTTTCATATTCCAAGTCGTCTCTTGGACTCCCTTTGACTGTTCAACTTCCACACCAACCCTTAAGGGATTAGGTGTCCAACATTTATAATAATTTGTAGTGGAATCCAAGCTTAGCATGGTTCTTGAAGTAGTGAAGTTGATTCAAGCATATGAATAGGTGGAAAAGATCTCTAGTATGGTGATCCAACTATTGGGCATGACAAAGACTCCATTGGATGACCATGATGGCACGGTTAAGCTTCCAATCAACCTGTCGCATGCATTAAAAAATATAGACAGATTTCACTAGGACTGTTACCTAGCAATGGAACCAACTTCAAGCGAGCCATTTATATTCTTCAGATCCAAAAAAATAAGGAATATTGTGAGGGTGATTATGTTTCCATAACACATCTTCATATGGATGTGTTGAGTGATAAAAATATGCCTTAGATTTGCAGAAATTTCCCTCTATATGAAGTCAGTTCCCTGATGCAATCTGATTGGGTACTAGTTTGAGGGGTTAGATCCATTTTGTGATTTTTAAGTGGATTTCTTTGTTTTTAGAGCCTGAAAACCCACTATTGCAATATTCCCCACTTTTATTTCCTTCACGCACCTATTATCTTGGGTCCTCTATACCCAAGACAATCTTCGAAATGCACCTCTTTAAAAATTTTGAGACTGATATTTCACCTTTTTATTTAACACTACAAATCACCTTCGACACACCTTATGGGTCCTGCCTCGAAAACTATGCTGCCACATATGATCTTGGAAGACCTTCCTCAAAAGGCTCTTCTCGGACCGCTTTTGAAATGGTTTATGAAATATTGGTTCATCTCCTTCTCAACTTTCGAGATCCAATGATTTCGAGATAGCCTCTCTCCAATTGAAGGATTCGAGTAACAAAGATATTCCCATCTATGACACTTAACAATCTCGAATCTTGGGACTCTTTAAAGAATTATAATGATAATAAATTTTGAGATTCTGATGTTCGAGCTGTTATGAGATCCATAAATAGACGATCTCAGATCCGACACTTGACATAACTTTCTAAAAATAAAAATAGTAGTGTTGGCTTGTCTCAACTTCCTCTTTCATCGGATTCTCTAACTACTTTTGATCCTATGTGCCCTTCTGACCTCTCTGCTGGACTTTATTGTTCGAATCTACTCATACAATCTCTCTCTCTCCTCCACCACTTCTTTCATTAATCAAAGGAAATATATAAGAACTACATTATTTGGTTCATATCCTGGAATATAGGATCTAAGGACCTATTTGGAGAAACTTAAACTAAACTACAACCACTACAAAAAAATTGTCTAATTTATGAATTACACGATTAATTAATTAAAATCCTAGACTAACAACCCACACATTGAGGAACCAACTCCTTTGGTAAAAAAAATTGACCTCTCAGTCAAGAGAATCATAGATTACCCTACATCATACTCCAAAGGAACAAAATTTTCCATGGGCTTCTGTCCATGATTTCTTCAATAGATTTTCCACTTTTCTGTATGAGTGTGGCAGTCACCCATGTTGCATCTGTCACTGACAGGTTCTTCGACTTAACCAAGTACTCAAAGTACTCTTTGTCCCTCATCTTCTTGATCAATATTTTTTCTAAGATCCTCTCTAGTTGCAAAGGTTTAGTTATTGACAACTGCTTTTCCCATTGTACTGACTGCTACTTTTGATCACTGGTTGGATGTCCTAGTTCATGTTAATAATTTTATAGATCTGCTACATTAAAAAATAGTTGAAATTCCAATTCCAGGTGGTAATTCTTTTTTTTTTTTTGTAAGTCAGATATGTATATTATAGAACAAAATATTTTGCAAAAAGTCTGCTGAGGAAGAGCGAAACCTTAGATGGACCATTGAAAACTTGCTGTCAACCAGCTTTGGGCTTCCAAAACTGAGTTGCACACCACGCAGGGCGGCTTACTCTAGAGATAGTTATAGATCGCCACGTCACTATCAAAACTTGGACAGAGACAGAGAGCATATCTACTTTGCATAAGGCCGAGGCCAAACAGAAAACAGAGTAAGACATAGTAGCAAGACTAATTGGCGTAGTGCCGTAATAGAAGAAACATGACAGAGAACGAAAGGAAACTAGGGAAACCCGCCAGTGCACAGATAGCCTCCAATGCGACTGACAGTGTCCAAGCCCACGTCCAGAACGTGCTTGTCGACTTTGGCCTGCATATCTTGCATGGAGTGGAAATCCTGAGCTTCCTTCATCTTTTGTTCCTGCAGAAGGGGATCCGGGCTCAGAGTTTGCCGAAGAAGCATGATGAGCAAAGTTAATTTTTTGTTGACAATTTCCACCCCCTCCTGCACTATGGTGATTCTTCGATCCAGCGCATCATGGATTTCTTGAGGATTTGCTGACTGATTCTTCGAAGTGGAGTTCCCCTTCCCAGAATGTTGCTTCCCTTCTTCCTTTGCATCCAGGGCTTTCGCAAGGAGAGTTTTGATTCTCCAGCTCTCCGCTTTAGTTCGAACATATTGAGTGGCTCTTTTGGAGGGCGTACCCAGGTCAGTCAACCAATCAACCTCCTCCGCTATGCATCCCTCCTGTCACTGCGCTTCTTCCTGTTTCATCAAGGCTTCCATATCCGCAATCTTGTGTTTGCTCCTTGCGGTTGCTCTGGTTTCATACATGTTCTGCGCGGTGCGTAGTTCGCGGTTGGCCACCGCGCATCTGCAACTCCCTGCATCCATCCTATTCCCTTTGAACTTCTCTCTGTGAACACTTCTGCTAACAGACAGGTTGTGGTCGCTTGCAGAGCTTTGGAACGAGGTGGAGGAACCCGAGCCATGACTCCCCGTTAAATAACTTTTTTCCATGGATTTTTCCAGAAAGCGCTCTCCCCTCCGATCCAGAGCGGTAGTACTTTCGTTATTAATGCAGAGGATGTTCGCACAACTCTCAAATCCTTTCCCTGATCTTAGCATAAATGTTGCTGATTGCCTTCCCATCACGGTTGAGGCAGCTGTCCTTTCTTCCCAAACGGTCTCTACGGATTCTCTCGTGGCTTGAACCAAGTTGATGGTTTCCATGTCTGGCTCTTTCTTGCCATAATGACCACCGCTACAACTGTCCAGTCATCTAACTCTCGTTATAATAACCCAAGCCATTACCCGAAGCTTCATTTTTACGGTACCGGACAAAGAAACCGTTGCCGATCAAGCCCGGTCGGTTTCGTTTAGGTCTTGCTGTGCCAGTTGTGCACATCGCGTTTTCAGGTTCGGGCAGTTCACCTCCTCCCAACAGCTATCCCACCCCCTGTCCTGACTGTCCACGCCACAATTTGCCAGGTAGTCTGTCAGCCCATTCGCCTGACGTCTTACCGCATGAAAGACTAGTCCTTTCATACCAGCCATGAGTTCTGCAATATTTTCCGTGACTTTGGCTAGCCGCCAGTGTTTTGTGGCTTTGTTTGCCTTAGTCCCTCCCTGAATTCTATTAGCTGTAGAAATGACCAGTGAAGAATCCCCTTCTAGAATTACATTACAGAGGCGCAGGGATTTAACAATTCTCAGACCATGCTATAGAGCTGCGAACTCCATTTCATTGTTTGTACTTTCCCCAAGCGCTCTGTAGTATATGTGAAGAATTTCTCCATGCTGGTTGCGTAATGCACCTCCAATTCATGCCATGCCGGGGTTGCCTCTCAAGGCCCCGTCAAAATTCAACTTCAAGCCTCCTTCCGGTGGACGCTGCCATTTATCAATCTGTGAGGATGGTTGGGTTCTATGTCTCGAAACTGTGATGTTGCTGGTGACTTCCAGACGAAAGCATTTCAAAATGCATAAGTCTTGTGCTGACATTTTCTCGTTACCTTCCTCTCTGCATTTCATTTGAATTAACTGTTGAATGTTAGTTATTATATTGTCTTTGGAGAACTCTATGTTCCTGTGTTCATCTTGGAAAATTTTGCGGTTATGTTCCTTCCAAATAGACCATAGTAAAAACCCTGGAACAGATTTCCATATGCTATTGACTCTTTGTATGTTGGAGAAGTCTTTTTTCCAGTTCAGTATGGTACAATGAATGGATTCTCTGTCACGGTTAGAACTGCTAAGAATTCCTTCCATCCAGTTCCATAGCTTATTTTCCCATTCACAAGCATTGAAAAGGTGGTTTATAGATTCCTCCTCTGCTAGGCACATAGGGCATCTTGAGGGTCCCCTGAAACCTTTCTTGCACAAGTTGTCCCAAGTTAAAGTCTTGTTTCTCATTAGAAGCCAAAGGAAGGTTCTGATTTTCGGCCAAAGAAGGTTGTCCCAAACCTTGCTGCACCATGGTACGGCTTCTACCTGTTCTTCCTTTTCTATTATGTTCCTGGCTTCTTTTAATGAGAAATTGCCATTACCTTTTAAACCCCATCTTAGCTTATCATCCTCTTCAGTTTTCCGAATCTTTCTTTTGAGGATTCGCGCGCTGAATCGCTGAGAACTTTCGCTGTTCTCCTCTGTGTTCCCAGGATTTAAATTTATCCAGTCCCTCTAATTCGGATCCCTGCTGTTTTGAGTCCAATACTGATTGACTCTGTATCTTCCCTCATTTTGAATCATTCGCTTGATAGTTGATAGCTTTGGTGTGTCTAGTTTGGGGAATTGCTGCCATGCATCTTCCCAGAACATGGCCAACCTGCCATTGCGAATCTCCCAAAAGCTGTGCTCCTGTACTAAGTTCCTGTTATTCCTGGCATGGTTCCATATTGATGATCCTTCCAGTACTTCCTGTAGTCTTATGAGGTCCTGAGTGTCACATTCTGGAGTATACTTTTCCTTCCAATGCCTCGCCCAAGGTAAAGTGGGTTCTTTAATCCATTTCCACCATATCTTAGCTCCACAGGTGCGGTTGACCACCCAGGGATCGACTAAGTTCAGCCCCCCCATAGATTTTGGCTGGCATATTTTATTCCATGCCACCAAAGCCCACTTCTTCTTATCCCCATTCCCACTCCATAAAAAGGATCTCTGTATGTTTCTCATTTGTTGCAGAATGCCTTTAGGGGTTGGAAGCATAGAAAGTAAATATTGCGGAATTGCCTGCAGAATCGCTTTGGTTAGGATAAGTCTACCTGCTAGGTTGAGAGCTCTGTTCGTCCAGTGCGAGCACCTTTTCTTCATGTTGGCAAGAACTTTCTCCCAATGAATTTTCTGCCAAGGTTTCAGAGTCAGAGGAGCCCCAAGATATTTCGAAGGCAGGGAGCCAATCCTAAATCCAAGAAGCTGGGACAAGTGGGCTTGAACTGCCGGGCGAGTGTTGAAAAAGAAAATAGTAGATTTAGAAAAATTAATTTCCATGCTAGATGCTTGGCTGAAGAGATCAAGGATACCCCTGTAAGCCACGGCCTCCTTCACCGTGGGGGTACCATGTAACATGGTATCGTCCACGAACTGTTGATGAGTGGTAGCTGGTAGCGATCTTATTGGCTGCAAACCTTTTATAGATCCTTCTGCTTTCTTCTTGGCTATGGTTCGGCTGAGACCTTCCATAAGGATTACAAAGAGGAAGGGGGATAGGGGATCCCCTTGTCTTATTCCCCGCGAAGGTGTGAAAGGAAAAGAAGGAGCACCATTGACAAGGATGGAATATCTGGGAGATTTGATGAGAGCTAGTATCCACTTGATCCAGGTCCTGTAGAAGCCAAAAGCATCCAAAACAACTTCAAGGTATCTCCAGCTTACTTTGTCATAAGCTTTTGATAGATCCAATTGCATTAGAATTCCTGCTTCTTTTCTCGAATGAAGCGAGTGAATCATCTCCTGCGCTAACAAGATGTTATCTAGAATTTGTCTACCCTCAACGTAGCCCGATTGCTCTTCTGAGATAATACCAGGAAGTATCGACTTTAGTCTATTTGCTATGACTTTTGAAATAATTTTGTAGATAACAATACATAAGGCAATGGGTCTAAATTTATCAGGTGCCTTTGCTTCTTCAACCTTGGGTATGAGCGCTAGAAAGGTAGAGTTGATGGATTTTAGAATGGTTCCTGAGCGTCTAGAATCCTCCACTACCTCCCATACCTCCTGCTTGACAGTGTTCCAACAGGCCTTATAGAAATTGATGGTAAAGCCATCTAGACCTGGAGCTTTATCATTAGGAATACTCCTGACAGCTTCCTCCACCTCCTCCATAGAGATTTCCCTGCATAGGGCCCAATTCTGATCTGAAGTGATAGACTTAGGAATGGTTGCTGTAAATTCCTTGATGGCTTCCTCTCTATTTATGGGCGGTTCCTGAGCAATTGAGTTGAAGTGATCCAAGAGCAGAGCAGATATGTCATTGTGATTCTTTAGTATCTCCCCTGCATTATTTTTCAGCTCAAGAATTCTATTAGCACTTCTATGGTCTAGAGCCGACCTGTGAAAAAAATTTGTGTTCTACTCCCCCTCTCTTAACCATTGGATTCTAGATTTCTGTTTCCAAAGAATCTCTTCTTGTATGCACCTTTTGTGCCACTGTTGAGAAAGAATTTTTTCCTGCTCAATCGCTTCGACACTGTGGTTTCCTGCTGCTCCATTTCTATGGATCTGTTCTAGTTTGTTCTCTAGAATGGCTTTCTCCTGGAATATATTTCCAAAAACCGTTTTGTTCCAATCTTTTATCTTTTCTTTAGTTGCTTTCAGCTTCTTTTGTAGATTAAACATTTTGGAGCCTCTCACCTCCAAAGGTTCATACCACCATTTCTTTACCATCTCGAGGAAATTAGGGTGGTCTAACCAAAACTTTTCAAATCTGAATGGTTTGTTCCTTGGGGTACCCTGAACTTCAACAATAAGCGAAATTGGCCAATGATCTGATCCCCCACTGGGAAGGATATCTGATTCTGCTAATATGCCATCCATTATAATGCTTTCTGAGATTAACAATCTATCCAAGCGAGAAGCTATCAACCTGTCTCCCCCCCTTCTGTTTTTCCAGGTGAAAAGGCCACTCTTAGGGTGAATGTCTACCATTTTGACAGTATCAATGAAACCTGTGAAGCCTTCCACATCCCTATTAAGTTTCCTAAGACCCCCTTTTTTTTCCAGAAGGGTGGTTATCATATTGAAATCACCCCCCAAAATACACTTAGACCTAGGATGTCTATTAATAAGCCTGGTTAATGCATTTAAAAAATTTATTTTGTCTTCTAATTTCTGAGGACTATAAATATTGATACAGAGGAAAGATCCAGAGTTACCTATGGGTTGGAACTCCACCGCCATGAAGTGTTTGTTCGCCTCAGCTGATAACATCTGGATTTCCTTTGTGTCCCACATGGTTGCAAGGCCACCTTCTCTTCCCTGGCTCTCATTCTCTAGAACTTCCATATTTCTCCCAAGCTTCCTACAAAGATTGTTGATACTGGAGCTGCGAATTTTCCACTTTAAGATTCTTTGTTTTGCCTGGTTGTTTAACCCTCTTGCATTCCACGAGATGATCTTCATGTTTAACTGATTTTTATTGGAAGGACTGGAAAGCGCTAAGTGCTTTCATCTTCCCTGAGTTTATCATGATCATGCCTAGTTCCTGTAGAACTTCACCACTAGTTCTACGACCTCTTCTTTTCTTTTGTTTTGAACTGGATGATTTCCATAAAAGACTTTTCGAATGTGAGCTGTTGCCTTTTACTAGCTTCCTGTTCTGCTTTTCAAGTTCTGCCTTTTTCCTTGCTATGAACAGGTCGTTTACCTTCCCGATTTCTTCCTCTGATGCGTTCTCTATTCCTCGGGACTTCCAGTTTTCAGCAATTACTGGTAGGTTCATCCCCTCCCTGGCTAGCGCCTCTTCCCATTCTTGATCCTCACTTCCGCCATCACTTATGAGCATGTCAGTTTCTTCTTCAGTCTCCTCTGTTCTATCCTGCATTTGTACTTTATTGTTGAGGTCCCCTTCCTGCGTTCCTTCCTTGGTTGGTTTTTCATTTTCCTCATGCTCTGCTTCTGATGTTAGGGTTTTGTGCTTGTCCTCCGAGTCTGTTTCAGGATCTAAGATCACAAAAGGGTTGCTGTGGTTGTTCCTGTCAGTATTCCCTTTGAAACTCTTCCTTCTGTTAGCTCTCTGTTTGGACTTAGGTTTAATGAAGGCTTCTTTGTCTTTGTGGGCTTGTGCTGCTTCGGTCTCTATTTCCTTCCTAACCATAGGGCAGTCTCTCATCAAATGCCCATGTTCATGACATTTGCAGCACCGAAAGGGAATCTGCTCATAATCTATAGCCTGAAAGTAGTCCTCGTCCCTATATTCCAACCAGAGCCCCTCATGCAGTGCCCCAGAAACGTCCATTTCAACACATATTCTGGCGTAAGAAGTATATCTTTTTTGTAAGGTTGCTTCAGAGGCCTTGACAAATGTTCCCAACTTGTCACCGATTTGTTTCAATGCATTCAAACCCCAGTAGTCTATTGGGAGAGAGAACAAACGAATCTAGACTGGGACTTGAGTGAAAGATTCCTTCTCCGGGGCGACGTTTGGTTTCCATGGTCGCATGTACAGACCAGCTGAAGCCAAAAAGTATGGGCCACCCTCAAATGCTCTATCCTTGTCTTCTAGGTTGGAGAAAACAACAGTGAAGAAGCCCTTGGCTCCCAAGTGAAGCTTAACATCCCCCCACGATTTCCATTGTTGTTTAATCCAATGACAAAGAGTCCTTTCAGATGGCCATATGCCCATAGATTTGCAGATAATGGCCTGTTTTGCCATGTGCTCTCTGTATGCTTGAATGTCTGGGTCAGTTATAACTACCCTTAGGTTATTGATCTTTTTTGGTTTGCAGACCCCATTGGATGAAGCGTATTTATTGGGGCTTGAGCTTCGCTCCCCCTCCTTTTCTGGCTTTCCTTGCTTGTTGTCTGTCTGCTCCCTGTCTTCATCATCTTGTCGCTTCTCGTTTTCTGATGATTTAATTATTGAGGGGATTTTGTCTTTAGTTCCTATCAAGATTTCACCCACTGTGCCTGCGCCTTCCATTGTTCTGTCTGGATTGTCAGTTTCCCCTTGTATTTTCTCCTTATTCCTTCTGCCATTATGCTTGTTATTGTCAAGCCCAGAAATCCTGACCCCTTCCGTTTTATGTTGCCTCTACTTCTGCATGATTATCTGTTTGAAAGTAGGGGCCCCACTAGACCCCTCTGCCTCCATACGATCGGTTAGCTCTTGACCTTTGCGATACAGTTCTGCGAAACGCGAGAAAATTCCTTCCAGTCCTACTATGGTGTCAGCACATTAGAAAATCCAGATGCGCCCTAGACCACAGACTGCAGCTGAAAGTTCAGGCCTGCCGAAATTGCAATTGCAGAGGGACAGAGCCTGTGCCTGTCACAGGAAACTCAAACCCTAGCAGCCGCCATTTCTCTTCGCTCTTGCTCCTTCCAAAACCAATATATCGATCATCATTCACATCATCATCTCTATCACTTGTTTTTGTTCTTCTACTACATTCTGCAACACATATTCTAATAGGAGAATTTAATGATTTTCCAGGTGGTAATTCAAGTTCATAAGCATTGGCAGAAAATTTCCTTAGAATTTTGTAGGGACCTATCTTTTTAAGATTCAATTTGTTGTACTCACCCTTGGGAATCTTTCTTTCCTAAAAAGTGCAAGTACTAGATTCCAACTTCAAAATTCTACTCCCTTCTACTACTATCTACTCTACTTTTATATTCCAGACTATTGTTATACATTGTTTTCTTGACCTGGTTATGGATTTATTGTATTGTTGTAGAAAAATATTCTCTTGCTGCACTTCTCTACTCTATTCTTCCCAAATTTTTTATTTCATGTACTCCCCTTGGGTTCATTCAATACACAATCTAGAAAGGGATTTGTCTAGTACTTCTGTTTGGAGTGTCATTATAAGCATACTCAACCTGTGCTAGAATTTGGTCCCACCGCTTAAGGTGATCTCCAATCAAACCACGTAGAATGTTTCCAAGACGTTTGTTCATAACTCCAGTTTGACTATCAGTTTGTAGGTGGTATGATGAGATGTATTGTAATTCTATGCCAAATTTCCTCCATAAATTCCTCTATAAATGTCCCAATAATTTAGTGTCTCGGTTCAAAACAATGCTCTTGGGAATTCCACGTAGTCTTACTACCTCTTTAAAGAGAAAATTATAAATATGGCTAGCATCACTAGTCTTAGAACAAGGAATAAAATGAGCCAATTTTGAAAACCTATTTACGACTAAAAAATCAAAATCATTACCTCCCTGATTTTTAGGCAATCTCGAAACAAAATCCATACTTAATGAATCCCAAGGCCTATTGGAATTGGAAATGGAGTATACAATCCATTGTTATGATTTCTTCCTTTGGCATGCTGATAAGATCTGCATCTCTTTATAAACTTCTGCACATCTGATCTCAAGTTCGGCCAATAATAATGTATTTTCTACAAGCCATACGTCTTTTCTTATCCAAAATGTCCTCGAAGGCCTCCACAATGTTTTTCTTTAATCAGGTTCTGCCTCATGGAACAATTCAGAATGCACATCTCAGGTTTTTTTTGAAAAGTAGTCCATCTTGAAACATGTAATGAATCCATGGACTCCTATTTTGAGTATCTATATTTTTACAAGCTTCAAAGGCTTTCTTGAAGTTTGTATCCTCCTCATATAATTTCTTGATAAAATCAAATCCCAACGCTTGAATTTGAACTTCCTGCAAAAAAAGTCGTCTCCTGCTCAAGGCATCTACAACTTTGTTAGATTGACCACTGATGTGCTTCAAAAAAAAATGTAAAACTTTGTAGGTAATCAACCTATTTAATATATTTTTGGTTCAATTTAGGCTGCTGCATTACATTCTGAAGAGCATGATTTTTTGTATACAAAAGAAACTCTTTATATAACAAAAAATGTCTCCATTTCTTTAAAGAATGAACCACTACATAAAAATCCTTGTCATAAGAAGTATATTTCCCCCTGACTTCATTCAAATTCTTGCTGAAATGGGAAATGGGTCTATCCTCCTCGATAAGCACTACTCTAATTGCATCATTACTAGTATCAATTTTGACTTGAAAGGGTTTATTAAAATATGGAAGAGCGAGCACTGGCTTCTTTGTAATATTTTTCTTCAATATTTAAAATCCCTTTTCAGCTTCATAAATCCACCTAAATGGTTGTTGAATATTCTTTATTGTCTCTACAGTTGGAGCACTTATCTTGCTAAAATTCTGAATAAACTTCCTATAAAATATTGCCAAACCATGGAAACTCCTCACTTCAAAAACATTTTTAGGATAGGGTCCTTCAAAAATAGCTTTCACTTTACGTGGATCCATCTTCAGTCCTTCTCTAGAGATGACAAATCCCAAATACACTAATTTTGACTTCCAAAAGGAATATTTCTTCAAGTTCACAAGAAAATTTTCTTGCTGCAAATTTTCCAATATATACCTCAAATACCTCAGATGCTCCTCTTTAGACTGGTTATATAGTATATTCTCATCCAGGTAAAAAATCACAAACTTTCCTATGAACTTCTTCAATAGTTTGTTCATCAACCTTGTGAATGTATTGGGTGCATTGGATAGGCCAAATGACCATCCGCTCATACAAACCTTGATTAGTCTTGATTGTAGTCTTCCACTCATCTCCCTCTAGAATTATTATATGATGGTATCCTCTCTTTAGATCAATTTTAGAAAATCAACATGCACCATTCAAGGAGTCTAATAAATCATGAATACATGGAAGGGGAAAATGATATTTGATAGTAATCTTGTTCAAGGCTTTGGAATTTTTACACATGCACCATCCACCATCCTTTTTAAGTGTTAGTACTATGGGAAATGAACATGGACTAAGAATTTCTATGATCAATCCCTTATGCAACAACTTTTGCACCTACTTTCTGATCTCCTCTTTTTCTTTGGGTGTTATACGATAAATAGCCTTATTGGGAAAAATGGTTCCTAGTATCAAGTCAATATGATGACTGATACTCCTCACTGGTGGCAATTCATTTCACAAGTCATCCACTACAACATCATGATATTCTTCCAAAATTTCTTGAATGTCCACAAGCGAATCATAAATAGTACTAGCAATAAGAATTACTCTAGGCTTACAAACAATAACAAAGTTTACCTCTTCTTATTCCAATTGTTATAGAAATTCCTTGCCACTTATGAATAGTCTCCTCGAATCACTACTCCCAGAAGTTCCTTCCTCCTATAATGGTAAGAAGGCATGATTGATACGATCCTTTTGGAATTTATATGTGTTATTCTTGCCATCATGCACTATCCTCTTTTCAAACTTCCATGGTCTCCCAAGAAAAATGTGACACACATCCATAAGTATCACATCACATAAGGTCTTTTCTCCATAGCTACCAATATGTAGCTCCACTTCACATTGTTCATTAACCAAAATATAATGTCCTTTCTACAACTAAGATACCTTATAGGGTGTTGGGTGCCTTTGCTTCCTCAATTTAAGTTTCTCTATAACTTTTGTAGGCACTAGATTATCTGTACTGGCATGAACAATCACAACCTTACAACACTTACCTTGTATCTCAAAAATAGTCCTGAACAAGGCTCTCCTTTGAGCTAGCTCAATATCTTCCTTCTCCTTCTTGAGTAACACCTTCATCATCAAGGCTTCTCTTGTCTCTAACACATTTTCTACTTCCTACACCTCTACTTCCACTTTTTCTACTAGAGCTGTAACAAAATTACTTTGGCTTGGTTCTCTATTCTTTGGAAATTCATAAGCCATATCTGCAAGATTACCACACCTGTAGCAACAAACACCTTTCCTATCTCTTCCTTGCCCTATGGAAAAGGAACCTTGGCCTCTAGATTCTCCTTATTGCTGAGGTTGTGGACTAGAACTACTAGCCCCATATTTTGGTGCAATATATTTTCCCCTTCTGTGTTGTTTTCCTCTACCTCTAACAACCATTTTAACTCTAACATCTTGTTTCTTTTCAATCTTATCCTCTTCTTTCAAAGAAATTTGGTATACCTCCTCTACTATCCTTGGTGACAATACACTAATTTCATCCTGGATATCCAATCGAAGTCCATTTATGTACCTTCCAGTATTTTTTGCAGACTCTTCCACATATCCAACTCTAATATTAACTTTATATAACTCCTTGATGTATTCTCTGACTATCATACCTCCTTGTCTAAGGTTCTACATATTCCTAAACAAAATCAATTGACAATCCTTTCGTAGAAATTTCACTCTTAATTTTGCTATCATCCTATCCAAAATCTTGATCTTCTGCTTGTTCTTTCTTCTTATCTCTATCTACACACCATCCCACTGGGGATTCGCATGTCCTTTTAACCTTGTTACTACAAATTTGACCTTCTTCTCCTCATCCATTTCTTCATTTTTGAAGAATTTATCCATATCTATGATCTAATCGATAAGCTCTTTTGGATTAATGCTACCCGTGTAAGGAGCCAGATCAAGTTTGGGTTTCATAATAGATCCAAAAAATGATTTAAATATATTAACCTCTATTGCTTCTTCTACCACTTCCTCTTCTTCTAAAACTTCTTCCTCGTCATAGATTACATCTCCAGCTTCTGGTTCTTGGTGTCGACCAGTGTCCATTTTTTCGATTTCTCTTTTAATTGCCACATTTCTCGGAGCACTTCGATCTTAGCAATCAATCTTCGTCTCTGTCCTCTAGCTTCACCTTGGCCAACACCTCTTCTAGGCAACATGATTTCCTTCTATTCCTAAACTAGATGCAGGTTCTGCTCTAATACCACTTGATGCAAATCTTCCTTTAGATTGTAGAAATTTCCTTAGGTTCGAAGTCATTTCCTTGCTAAAATCTGATCCAGTACTAGTTCAAGGGGTCGGATCCCTTTTGTGATTGTTAAGTGGATTTATTTGTTTCTCATACCTTAGAAACCATCATTATGATATTTCCCACTTTTATTCTCCTTCACACAATTCTTATATTGGGTCCTCCATATCTCAAACAATCTTTGAAATGCACTTTGTTAAAAGTTATGAGACTTACAAGATTTCACCTTTTTATTTAACACTATAAATCGCCTCGGACATGCCTTGTGGGTCCTACCTCGACAAAGTTTTTGCCACATACGATCTTGGAAGACCTTCCTCGAAAGTCTCTTTTTAGATTTCTTTTGAAATGGATTCTAAAATATTGGTACATCTCCTTCTTAACTTACGATATCCAATGATTCTGAGATAACCTCCCTATTAGTGCCTAAATCTACCTCAGGCTGAAGGAAGGCAGGTCTAGGGTAACATCAAACCATGCTTAACCTAGTAGCTAGCCCTACCAGGTTGAGAGAGGGCTCTCTCCTTGTGAATTTTAGTCAAGGTGACTGAATCAAATATGGATTTTAGGCTAGGTATAGTAGCTCAAAGGATTTGTTTGGATTTGTTTTGGGTTGAAACAAAAATAGAAAGGATGATTTGGACTATGGAATTGATGTTAGTTTTTACTGGAAAACCTGGGGAAAATTAAGTGCCATGTTCAGCCAAGTGAAGATTATAAATGTGAGAAGTATAAGGGAGAAAGCTCACTGCCCTGCAAGCATCAAACAAAGGACGGATCTGCAGCAACAACTTTAGATGAAAGAGAATAATGAGGTTGCTCAACAAAGCATCTAACAACGGATGAATTCTGCTAAAAGTACCATTGCAACTAACAACAAAATCATCATGAAAGGAGCATCATTATGGATGAATTCCTAACATATCACTTATATAATGCTGAAACAAAGGAGAAAAACATAATATGTAAATGAATTACAGGAGAAAAAACATACTGAACATTTAAGCACCGTGATGAATCCCAGGCCTAAACCACAAAAACAGCTTTATTAGGATATTCAATAAAAATTTACACAATCCAAATGCTTCTTTGCTGCCAAAATCCAACCTCTACACTATGAAATTCATAGAATATATGCATTTGCTCATCCTTGTACTAAGGGAATTGAGCTCAACCATTTTCTTCAAAATAGAATCAGTTACATTAAACTTGGACTAAATTTCTGAAAATAGGTGTTAAAGACGAACTCGTATCTCCTAAACCATAGCACCTATTAAAAAACTGAAAGATGTTTTTGTTATATGGCTCATGGTTAACAAAAAATTCCTTGGGTTTTGCAAAATTACTTTCCATATGTTGTAAATGGCACCATACTAAAATGACTAAAACAGTAAAATAAATGAAAATTTTGCTTTGTTTTAATGCAGGCTCCAAATATCACTGCATATCTCCCACATAGTAGTGCCTGTGCATAAACTGAAGGAGGTTTTTGTTATCTGGTATGTGATGGACAAAAACCCCTTTCACTTTTATAAAATTCCTGTCCAAACTGATTTTGTAGTAAACTTGTCCCTGTGTGCAACAACTAACCTCAAAACATGCATAACCAAGAATCAATCATTCATTTCGATCATATCTTATGATCTAAAAACCGGTTACAGGAGTGTGATATACCATTGCAAATATTTTTCTGAGATTCTTCTGATGGACACATTTATGACATGTTTTGTATTGAATATCATGTGCAAAACATCTAACCAAACCAAACCTAGTAAGAGCTCATGTTGATCCCTGGTGACAGGTTGCAAAGACTGGCACTAACATCGGCCTTATTGGGGATGGTAGCTCCTTGGAGGTGTCAAGAACACCATAGACCAAGTGCCTCATCCATTGAGCAATACGGTCAAACAGCTGCAAACTCAAAACAACTCATACCAATCCAAACATACACATACTGCAACCTATACATAACAAATATCGAAAACTGAAATGTTTCCTTTGGCAACTTATTTATTTACAAATCTACCCTACTTCGCTACAAAACCAATAGATCAAGTGATGTTGTAATGCCATATCAACCAATCAAGTAACTGTGAGAATGATGTTGTTTTTTTATAATGTTTGAACTAGAAGATAGTTGGAAATCCTACCAGTAGTATATACCCATAGTACCTCTGGCTCTGTAAAAGGCAACCTAGTTTTTCTTTCAAATTAAAAATATATTCCATATATGCTGCTATGGGATCATAGAAACCAGATTCTATCTGCTGCCCCAACTCATTAACATATGCTCTTGGTTGGAGATTGTCACATCCTCGCTATAAATCATAACATCCTTCAATCCAACCAGCCAAGGGTAGCCTTATCTTTTCTTCTTTGGGAGGAGGGAGAGTTTCTAAGAACTATTTAGGGTATTGGAATTCATGTGATTTAATTTGAACATCCAATAATTCAATTTCGTTTTCCAATCTTTCAACCACTAAGCCAAGAAAACAATATTTATTCTCAGGTGTGAGTCGGCTAGATTTCAAGCTAAGAAACAATGATGTTAAAAAACTCTGATCAATCTGAAATTTTGCTATCTCATCCCTTAAAATCAATAACATTTCACTAGATAATGAATTTTCCACATACCCTGTCATCGGTGATTACCATCAACGTTCTGAAAACTGGATTCTTTGGCAGTGAAGTCAAAGCTCAAGATCTTGAACATTGGAGTCATCAAGTAGATGATTTCAACCTTCATATGTGTCTGACTGTTGTCCACCATTAGCAATCAGATCTGCAACTTGAATGATCTTTCCCGGAGAAGATCTGTCACCTCTTCCCCAGTATGGTCGCCACTATGTTAGTGCCTAAATCTACCTCAGGTTGAAGGAAGGTAGGTCTAAGGTAACATCAAACCACGCTTAACCTGGTAGCTAGCCCTACTAGGTCAGGAGAGGGCTCTCTCCTTGTGAATTTCAGTCAAGGTGACTGAATCAAATATGGATTTTAGGCTAGGTATAGTAGCTAAGAGGACTTGATTGGATTTGTTTTGGGTCGAAACAACAATAGAAAGGATTATTTTGAATATGGAATCAATGTCAGTTTCTGTTGGCAAACCTGGGGAAAATTAAGTGCCATGTTTATCCAAGTGAAGATTGTAAATGTGAGAAGTATAAGAGAGAAAGCCCGTTGCCCTACAGGCATCAAACAAAGGATGGATCTGCAACAACAACTTTAGATGAAAGAGAATAATGAGGTTGCTCAACAGAGCATCTAACAACGGATGAATTCTACTAAAACTACCATTACAACTAACAGCAAAATCACCATGAAAGGAGAATCAATATGGATGAATTCCTAACATATCACTTAGATAATACTAAAACAAAGGAGAAAAACATAACATGTAAATGAATTACAGGAGAAAAAAACATACTGAACATTTAAGCACCGTGATGAATCCCAGGCCTAAAGGGAAAAAACTGCTTTATTATGATATTCAATAAAACTTTACATAGTCCAAATGCTTGTCTGCTGCAAAATCCAACCTCTACACAATGAAATTTTAGATGGATCACATGAGGTTTCTCCCCCCCAATATTCGTTCAGATACCCTGCCATATCTTCTATTCGGGTTGTTTGCTCCAGAGCATCCTGCAATGTCTCAATCTTTTGTTGTGTCAACCTGGGTCCAGGTGAGGGGTGATAGTGCTTTGATGAACCAATCCCTTTGGTGGTTTGGGTCTATTATGTAACTGATTTTACCATTTGCATCCTTAAATATTTTTCATTAATTCCCATGCGATCTCTCCCTCTCGCTGCTTTATCTCCCACAACGCCAACAACCCTTGTTGATTCGTCTCGGGAAGTTTGAATTCTTGTACAAACTCTCTTTTAACATCATTCATAGTTGAGTTTTGGTGTATCTTTGACCATTTTATGAACCACCTCAAGGCCCTTTCCCCAAGGGTGGTGTGGAACTCTATTAGCTTCACATTATCAGGCATCTGATGGGCTCTACAGATAGCCTCACATAGATACCAGTGTTGCTCCACGTCTTCGTTAATTCCGCTAGAGAATTCCAGATACATTTTGAATTACCCTACCATTCTCAACCGAGTTCATGCTACATGCACAAATCCTCATGATCCGGGTTATAGATATCCTTGTAAGCTCGCACTACTGCTACTAGTACTAACCTTATAATTAACATGCACACTATGAAACCTTATCCTCTTGAGTAACTTAGAAATAAATTTGTTAGGATTGGTGTAGAGTACCAGGGGAAGGTGGGGGGAGAAACTATCTGAGCCTTGGGGGGTGGATGCTTGATTCTTATGGATGCATCATCTTGTGAAAACAATCTCCACATAACAAAGCACATATCGTCCTCTAGGCCTTCCTCCTAGTTGACACAACCTATTCCATCTAATCATTCCCTCTTGACTAGTGAGGGAAGGCCCCTATCACTTTATGAGCCCCTATCTATTACAACCATCTCTATTCCTTTCACCAAGTTATATTCCATCCTATCTTCTTATTTCATGCTCTTCAATGCCACTCTTGCTTGGTGTGATTCCTCTGGTTGCCTTTTAATCGCCTACATGGCCCTTTCTTACCATTTATCTACTATCCATGCTCTCCTTTGCACTCTTAGTTTCATGGCCTTACTTGAATCTTCTATATCCATCCTCCTAATAGCTTCATAGCTCCCCCTTGGTAGCATCCCTCCCTTTAGGTCCTTCCCCTAGTATTAGGTGTGTATGCTTCCATACTTGGATTTTGGAATACGAGCAAGCCCTCTTCCACCCTTAATACCTTAATCCAGAGGGTTATTTATTTCAACAACTTCCCTCTGAACCCTTCTCAGAACACATCTTCGACATTTGAAAAGGACTGGTTCCTTTCTGCCATGAACTCAACAATGTACCCTTTTAGTGTGGTCTGCACCCAAAAATCTACTGCTCTCGTCAAATCTATGTCAAGATGATGGAGTGCAGCGAGATATGCCTAAGTCCAGTCGTGACAAGACAAATTTTTCACCAGACCACCCTTTCACTTGTTGTAGAAATTCCCACCTGTAGATCACCTGATAATGCAATATACTAAAGCAAAATACTTGATCTACTTCTACAAACAATTATGTGGAATCTTAATCGAATTGAGCAACATCAATAAGAACACATATAACTGATAAGAAGAAATCAATCACACATAACACAGAAGATATAACCTAGGGAAAGCCTCAGCCTAAAACCCCAATCTCTGTATTATCATACAAGTGGAAATATAGCCAGTATTACAAAAACAATCAGCTCAAAATCTATCTTGCCCTCTCTGCAATACCTGTGTTGTTCATAGACAATCAAAGGCCTCTATCTAACCTCTGGTCTGCCCTCCAAGCCTCCTATTTCTTTGCACAATTTTGATTGGGGTCCAGTGCAACCACTTGTGTGAGTTGGCCTCTTCACACACTCACTAACCTCTAATCCAACTACGTAGTCCTGAAGGAGATAAATCCTTCTCCATGGATGAGCTTCCTTTATAGGAAAAAATTCATCCAACTGATAGTACATTGTCCCTTATTTGATCTCAACTAGGTATCTGTCTGAATTAACATGCATGAGTTATTCATGAGAGAATCTTCAGTTATCTAAAGTTCAGCAGTTATATGCAATCATGAATTTACTAACTAAACTCACATTAATTTAAACAAATTGATTAAATCAATCTAGCTGGACTTGACTCTATTAACTAAGCCAACTAATTACAACTCAAATTAGAACTCATCCTTATCTCTTTAACTAATGGATAAATTCCTCAATTAATAGAGAAATTGTTGAATGTCCTCACATAGACTTCAAGTTTGATTTTCCTTAACTAATTAACTCAAGATGAATTAATTAATTAATTTTCAAACTGTTGTTAATATCAAATTCGAATTTTACTTCCTATTATAGTTTAGGGACTAACTAAAATAGGAAGGTATCCCGAAATGCTATTTTTAGAAAATTTATTTTTAGCACTTTCACTTTTCATCCATTGTAGCTAAGTTCAACACGGGATGAAACTGCTATTTATAGCAGTGCTATTTTTAGCATTTCTTGTTGCTATCTTCAACACTCCCTCTCAACAAGAAAGGGATTATCAGTAACCCCAATCCTATCTCTGTGGAACTTGAACTTTCATTTTGACAATGCCTTTGTCAAAATATCTGCACCCTGTTCCTCGGTCGAAACATACAACAACAACATGATCATCTTGACCACATAGTCTCGAAGATGGTGATACCGGATATCAATATGCTTGGACCTGTCATGAAAAACTAGATTCTTATAGAGTTTGATTCAACTCTGATTATCACAGTAGATCACTGTAGGATCCATCCTCTGATGAAACAATCCCACTAGAATCTTCCACATCCAAATGTCCTCATATGCAGCTTGACTAGCAGCGATGTATTCAACCTCTGTTGAGCTAAGTGCAACTGATCTTTGTTTCCTGCTATACCAGGAAATTGCAGCTGAACCAAGGTTGAATATTCCTCCCGAAGTGCTCTTCTTATCTGATGGAATCCTTACCCAATTCACATCTGTGAAGCCCTAAAGCTTCACTCCCTTTGTCCATCTGTACCACAATCCAAATTGAGATGTGCCTCTGAGGTATCTCAGCACATGCTTTGTTGCCTTCCAAAACAGCTTGGTAGGCTGAACCATAGCTTGACTCAGCTGGTTCACTGCAAAGCACAAGTCAAGTCATGTGTTCACTAGATACATAAGTGAACCCACCAGCTGCCGATAAACAGTAGCATCTACTACCTCACCTGAAGTAGCATACTCTTTCCTCCAATTCCCAGCTAGAGGATTCTGCATTGGTTTTCACTTCTCCATATGGAACCGCCTGAGGATCTCATTGGCATACTTGCCTTGAGATACAAAAACTTCTCCATCTCTCTGCCACACTTCCATGCCTAGAAAGTAGTGCATAAGACCCATGTCTTTCATCTCGAACTCTCTTGCAAGGTCCTCCTTGCAAGACTGTATCAGCTCATCATCACCTATCAAAATCAGATCATCGACATAGAGTACAATGATCAATGACTTACCTTCTACCATGATGTGGTAAAGGTTTGCATCTACTTCACTCTTGGTGAAGCCCAACCCGATGAAATAGCTATTGATCCTAGTATACCAGGCACAGGGTGCTTGCTTCAGCCCATACAAATCCCTCTTGAGTCTGCACACATGCAACTCACTGTCGAAGGTTTCAAAACCTTCTAGCTACTCAATGTACACCTCCTCCTCAATTGTCCCATTGAGGAATGTTGTCTTCACATCCATCTGGTGGATCTTCCACCCCATTTGAGCTGATAGTGCCAATATCTATCTAATCGATGAGTACCTTGCTACAGGAGGAAAAGT
The DNA here is from genome assembly GCA_000404065.3 of Pinus taeda. Lineage (NCBI taxonomy): Eukaryota > Viridiplantae > Streptophyta > Pinopsida > Pinales > Pinaceae > Pinus > Pinus taeda. The sequence goes on along the minus strand of APFE030143992.1, from coordinate 14,525 downwards.
CTCATCGTAGTTGATCCCCTCGATTTGTGAGAAACCTCGAGCAACAAACCTTGCCTTGTGTTTCTCAAAACTACCATCAGCTGCCTGCTTTACCTTGTAAAGCCATCTGGAACTCACCACTGACTTGTCCTAAGGTCTTGGGACAACATCCCAAACACAGTTCGTCCACAAACAGTTATAGATTTCTTCTGGAAACTTGCACCAGAAGATCTTGCACTAATCACTCGCAAATTTTGAATACAGGATATCATCTTTAAAATTCACAACAATTTAGCAAAAAAGTTAAGCTTGTTGAGACACGAAACGATCCACTTTCTCGTCCCACCACTTTCATAGTTCTTTCTTAAAAATCCTTGATACCATATTCCAAACCCTCTTTTTGAATTTCTAGTCTAGGCAACAAAACCATTTGTTGGCACAAAAATGGTAGCAGGGTTTAGGAACAAGGGGCTAACAAGGCTCCATTATAGTCTAACACCACGCTGACATTTTCACCTTACCTAGGAAGGGGAAGGAGTCTCACCTGAAGCATGTTGTGATTGAAGTTAGATGAGGGTTGGAATAAAATATGAAGGGAGCCATATCAATCTGAAAGAGAACAAAGGAATGTAGTTTAACATGCAAGATAGACAAATCACAACAATCTATTCATACTACAACAGAAGACTACCTAAACAGATGCATATATAAAAATTTAGAATAGCTAGCATAATACATAATGAACACAGTATAACTCCAGAACAATCTTCTTCATTACCATAACATAAACCTAGTACATAAGGCTCGCGACCCGTTCTTCAACATTAGGTTTCTCACAGCTAGAATACAAACTCTTACAAATATAAGTAGGGAGTTGTTCTCATTACTCTGCAACTCAGGAAGAATGGAAACACTACAAGCATAATACAACTGATCAACCCCTTCTTCACTCTCCCTTCTTCTTCTTATCTTCCTCCATCAACCCGAACTACCAGTTCATTTTCCCTTTCTCGGTTGTCTTCATCCTCCAATGCTTTTGCTCTTTCCTCGCACGATTGTCCTTGCTTCTTCCCACCACTCCTCTGCGATTTTCAGTCTTCCTTCAACCTCTATTTTTCCCTCGGCTATCAACCTCACAACCTTCTAATGGCAACTTCCACCACTCGTTAGCAATTATTTATCTGCAAAATATCAAAATGAAGGCCCCAACAATTATTTTGTTGTCTTGCTGACATGTTCTGACATTATCCTCCCAACGGTTATCCTTTATGCCTTTAGAATTCTTCCAGAATGAGCCTTGCGAGATGAGTCATGCCGATGGGTCTACCCTTTCTTGTCTCTCATTAGCCTATGCTCTGTCACAACTATTACTTCATCCTTGTGCCTAGTCAACCTATTTCTTCTACCTATGCCACTTTTTAAACCTTTTGGGTTCATACTTGTGGGATAATATCATGCTTGCGTCATTACTGCCACTTGGTGCCTCTGAAGTGGTGACATGTGTCACCCATATTTAGCCCATTAGGCAACCAAAAAATGTTAATTATTCCTACCACATGCCCCCTGTATAGATTCCATGTTGACATCATCACCAACCAATGTAATGCTTCCACGTGCCTACTATTAAGGGAGAGAGAAGGGTCTCGAGCCTTGTGTTTTGTAGCAAATTCATTTATTGATTTTTTGTTTTGTTTTTACAAGGGTCTTGACCATTCCTTTAACTTTGATCCACTTTACTTTGTCTTTACACCACATAATACCATGCCTAAGCACTTCCGTTTGGCCCTTGACGCCTTCATCCCAATGATATAACCTGCGCACCCTAATTTTCCTCTAGGATGAGCCTTGTAAAATGAGTTGTCTCATTGGGGTGTGTGCCTTCACTCCCATTAGCCCTCAACTCTGTTGTGTTGTCCTGGTACTTTTTCAACCTTTTTCTTCCACTTGAGTCCCTTTTAAACCTTCCAGGGTCAAGTATAAGGGATAATGTGTCCTGTGGGGTCCTTCACTAACCAATAAAAACCCTTTTCACCTACTCCACTACTTTTTGGACTGTCCAGGAAAGCTCGTTGCTTAGTCATCCCTTCCATTCCCTTTGTGAACATTATGATTCTTCTGGGTATTCATTTTAGGATTATTTATGCGATGGGCTCCACCACTGGCCAATGAAAATGATCCCACTGCAACAATGTCTGCCCACGTCTACTTGACTCTCCTTTAGTGACTCGCTAAAAATCTCTACCAACTTACTCTGTTGCTTTTTGGTAAAACACCAAACGAACATGCTCCAATGGATCCTCAAACCATTTAGTAATGCACCTTTGACTTTGAGCAACCTAAATTTTTACTAGTATTAAGATATGATCCGGGAAGCCATTTGCGAACTTCCACGTCTTGTTGGAAACCTCTTTCCGAGCACAATCCAACTATGCCACTTCTAGGAGAATACAAGCTAAAATCTTGAGGCATAAATTCCTTCAAATAATGGGACTCCCAACCATCATAGCTATAAGACTTTATAACTTATTTTCATTTCCTTCTACTATGATGGTTCTCTACCTAAGACTACAACAAACATAGGACTCCCCCTGAGCTTGACACACCATGCACATCAATTCTAGCCTAGTTTTCATCATAAATAGCCTAGTGGACATAAATGCTAGCACATTTGATGCCACCAACATCAATGCTAATATGCTTGACGTCAATCCTAATGCACTTTATGCCACTATTCACCCAAATAATGCCAACTTTCCAACAAAAATAAATACCCTCAACAATTCTCCATTCATTAATTTCGAAAATCAGGGTATTTGATTCTCAGATAATTACAATAAAAAATATATTTACTAGAATCTGTAAATCAACCCCTACTAGATGAATTCAACCTAAGGAATTTATCTCCCTGGAGTTGGCCTCTAAAGGAACTTGGCATGGATAATTTCACCCCAACTATTTGCCAACAAATGGGCTCTACACCTTCCCTTCAAGCTACCACATTTCCTTTGTAAATTTAGCCTCTGAAAAAATAGCTTCCCCAACCAAATCAACCTTTCTTTCTCTTCAATGACTCGGCCCTACAATCTCCAACAACTCAGCCTCCTAGATATGAACTCAAATCCTCCTAAAGTCTTCCTCCTTTGTGCTTTAGTCCATTGAGCCACTCGCACTAGAGAAGATCACTTTCTCTTGTTGTGTCTCCTCTCTTGTGTCTTCACCTGTTCCTCAAAAAAAAATTATAATCTTCATCAAACGCAGATCCCTAACCCTAATATCCCCTCTAGAATATCTTGGAGATCAATGGTTGAGATAATTTCTAAGTCACTTAAATAATTAAATTATTTTTCCTCAGAAAATTTACTCTATAGTCGACAATAATTAAATGAATTTAATTATTATACTTTTCCTAAGTTAGACTTAGGAAAGAAGACATAATCACTTACTCCACAAAGAAAGCATCTAAAAAGGCAATAAATCATCTTCCACATGATAGGACACCAATCCTATGAAGAAGATGTCCAAAATCTATTATAAGCTTCAACACTACCTCCTAGCAAGGAAGGTATTCTCCACCACCCTTAGCTTATCTCGGTACTTCACAAACTTCCCTTTCACTAAAGGTTTAATGATAATATATGTCACCCACTCCTCTATGGAAATGTACTTCAATCTCAAAAAATCTCCCTATACCCTATCTCTAATGAAGTGATATATGATCCAGATATTCTTGGAACAATACTTAAACACAAGATTCTTAGAGAGCTTAATGCAACTCTAGTTATCATAGTGAATCATTATTGGCCACATCTCTATACCAAATAATATTGCAATCATATTACGAAGCCACACTATCTCACAACTCACCATGCTTGTTGACATGCACTCTACCTTTGTTGAACTAATTGTTGTTGGCTACTACTTCCTTCTATATCACAAGATCATGTTTGATCCCAAGATGAAACAATATCTAGACACAGAGTTTTTGTTGACAATACTCCCAACCCAATTAGAATATATGTACTCCTACAACTCCAATCTGCCACCTCTGACATATCTCAAACTAATTTCCACCAAACTTGATAGGTACCTTAGCACATGCTCCACTGCCACCCAATGAATCCATCTCAGCTCCACCATGAGCTAGTTGAGTGTGTTCACAACAAAATAGATATCTAGCCTATTGTTGGACACATACATCAAGGAACCTATCAGATACCCATAAAGTGTGGTATCTACCAAGTCGCCTTTTGAAGCACTCAACTTATTCAAGTTAGTGATCATTAGTGTAGTAGGACTTCAATCTTCCATCTTGAACCTCCTCAAGGTCTCAAATGCATACTTTTCCTACCCAAGGAAAATATCTCCTGGCTATTTCCTCGCCTCTAATCCCAAAATGTAGTGCATCAATCTACTATCGCTCATCTCAAAATTTGAGCCAAGAGCCTCCTTGAACATCCTTATCAGCTTCGCTAGTCCTATTAAGAAGAGACCATCCACATAAGGTACCAAGATGAGTGACTCACCCTCAATAAGTACATAGTACAAGTTAGAGTATTCCTCACTCTTGCTGAAGATATACATCGATCCTGGTGTACCATGCATGTGGAGCTTTCTTCAACCCATAAAGAGCCTTCTTTAACCTGCATACATTATATTCTCTCCCATGCACTTCAAATCCATGAGCATTCTTAATATATACCTCCTCCTCAATCAATCAATTGAGGAACTTTATCTTCACATCCATCTAATATATCCTCCACCCCATCTCTGAAGCAATGGACATGACTACTCTAATGGATATGCGATGGAAATAGGTGTGAATATCTCCTTGTAATCCACTCCTTCTTACTTGGAGAACCTCACTATGTACTTCTCAACACTGCCATCAAATGCATGTTTGATCTTGTAGATCCATCTAGAAATGATCATTAACCTTCCCTCGAGTCTTAGAACTATATCCCATGCATGCTTTCTCATGATTGAGCTATACTCCTCCACCATGGAATCCCTCAAAACATTCTCATTTGCATCCTCCTCAAAAGTTGAAGTTCAGACTCATTAATGATGCTTCATAAAGCTAAATAATTGGAAAATCTCATCGGTGGTTTACTTTGACTAAAGGTGTTACTAGGTGCCTCCACATGATCCTAAGCATCTCTCAAGGTCTTCTCAGACCATATCAACCTCCTCCTTGTAGAGCTGGAAGGAACATCCCGCTCCTTTTCCATATCTATAGGTTGTGTCCCTATTGGTGATGATGTTGATCCCCACTTAACCTTAGGATCCTCTTTCTTAGAACTATATCCCATGCATGATTTCTCATGATTGAGCTATACTCCTCCACCATGGAATCCCTCAAAACATGCTCATTTGCATCCTCCTCAAAAGTTGAAGCTCAGACTCACTAATGATGCTTCATAAAGCTAAATAATTGGAAAATCTCATTGGTGGTTTACTTTGACTAAAGGTGCTACTAGGTGCCTCCACATGATCCTAAGCATCTCTCAAGGTCTTCTTAGACCATATCAACCTCCTCCTTGTAGAGCTGGAAGGAACATCCCGCTCCTTCTCCATATCTATACGTTGTGTCCCTATTGGTGATGATGTTGATCCCCACTTAACCTTAGGATCCTCTTTGTTTCAATCCTATACCCCTTTTTTTTCTCTCTCATGAGACATTCTAAATTTCCTACCTTCATCAAATCTAACATCCCAACCAATTATTACATTCCTCTATCATAGAATTCAAGCTTGGTAGGCCTTTGAGACCTCACAATAGACCAAAAATATGCCCCTTTTTTTATAAGTGTTCTAGCTTAGTCCTCTTCTCAATGGGAATGTGGACATACACTGGACTACCAAATATTTTTAAATGACTCGCATCTAGTTTCACTTCTGTAAACAACTCCTTAAGAGTCACATCCTCCAATATCCTATGAGTACTCCTATTCTGCACAAACAATTGTATTATAGGCTTATGCCCACAAAAACATAGGCAACTCCTTATCATAGATTATTTCCCTCGCTACCACGATTATGGTATTTTGTTTCCTCTTATAAACCCATTTTTTTTATGGTTGTAAAGTACTATGATATACCTTTTTATCCTTCTTTCCTTAAAAAAAAATCGGAACTCGTTGGAGGTATACTCACCTCCATTATCTGATCTCAATACCTTAATATTCTTCCCAGTATGGTTCTCCACAAGAGCTTTGAACTCTTGAACCCAACCAAAGATCTCTCCCTTGGTCTTCGGGAAGTATATCAAAGACTTAATAGAAAAATCATATATGAATGTCACAAAGTACAAAGACTCTGTAATCAACTCCACATAATTAGAAACACAAACTTCTAAGTGCACCAGGTCTAGCACTCCCTTAGGCATGGTCTCGCTATGAGGAAATTCGGCTTTGACTTTCTTTCCAAGCTCACACCATTTACACAATCTATCCTTCTCCACCTTTACCTTGGAAAAAACTATGACCATTCTATGTAACATAGGACGAACCCTGTAGTGTAGGTGCCCCATCCTTCTATGCCAAATCTCACTCTGGTTGTTACTCTCATGTATGAGAGCCTCAACTGTTTATCCTCTCAACAAATAGATATTCTTCTCCCTTATCCCAATTACTCACTTCTTGTTCGGATTATTTCCTTTCGTCCTAATAACCACTTCACCTTTCATGAAGCTAAATTCTAGTCCTTTGTCTTCTATTGCTTAAACTAACATGAGATTCTTTTCCAAACCTGGTACAAAAATAACTTAATTCACCTCCATGATGCCACTTGATTCCATATGAAACTCAATTATACCAATGCCTTTTACTACATACTTAGCATTATCACGAAGCTCTACATGTATATCCCTAGGCTCCCTAGTCATGCTATTGAAAATGTCTCAAGATCCCATAATGTTACAAGATGCTCCACTATCCACAAACCAAACACCTATCATGATGGTTCCAGAAAGGCATGACAATAAGGAAAATTTCTTCTCAAAAATTTCAGCCATATCATCCATCAATTAAATGGCTATCGTGGTTTTCTTTCCCTTTCCCTTCTTCCTAGTTTTATACTGAATAGAAACATGTCTAAACTTATGACATGCAAAGCACTTGACTTTGCTCATGTCCTTCTCCTTTTCACCCCATGAAGGTCCACCTCCACTCTGGTTCTGCTTGGCCTTTCCTTGCCATTTTCTTCTTGTATAGCAAGAGAAAGCTCATATTTATCCTCACGGCTCTTTCACTATCCTCCAGTGAATGAATTCTCCCAAATCGCCTTTTGGATGAATTCATCCCATAATTGACTCCAATCAGGAAATTGTGCCTAGCAAGGATCCCATCCACAAAGTTGGTCCAATCCTTAATGAAACCCTTCTAAGCTACCTTCACCAATTATGAATCATTCATAGTTTCCCCAACATCTAAAAACTCATTTCTAGCCTATTGGATCCTCATGAAGTAAGATGTTATGATCTTTGATATATTCATCCTTACGTTGTTTAATTTATCCCATATCATCATATTCTAGTTTTCATTTGTGCTATGATAAATATCAATTAGGGATACCCACATCTAACATGCCAAGTCCTTTCTTGATATGAGAGGAATTAAATGATCCCTCACACCATCCAAAATTATACACCTAGCTTTGATATTATTGAGATCATGCTCGACCACTAGGTTTGGATATGAAGGATCCCAATGTCTATGTTCACAAAATCTTATAGACCATTCATTTTTAGAATCATGGTAATTCTCTCCTATCAGGTGCTGAATTTAGTGGCCCCATATAACATGTCTTTATATCACAAACTACTCAGTGATGCCACTTTCAAAAATCAACCTTGGCCACAAAACTCCAATTGAAAAAAAAAAAAATTGTTGTTGTAAAAAGAAGAAATTGTTGTTGCAAACCCTAGTGATATTATCTCTCTCTCTCTCTCAAATTTATATAGAAATATATGATACCATGTTGAATATTCTAATACCAGCCCTAATTTATTTTCTTATGATAAATATTTATTCCTAACAATTTATTTAACTAACCAAATAAATTTTGAATTATTGAAAAGTAAAATAACTAATATTTTAAACTCTAGAAACATATGCACCAAAAAACAAAAACTTGGAGAGATAAATCACATATTGCAACATATAAAAACCCACAACAATTCCCCATCATTCATTAATATGGAAAATCAGGGTTTTTGACCCCCAAAAAATTGCAAGGGAAAACACATTTAATGGAACCTGTAACTCAACCCCCAGTGGATGAATTCAACCCCTTGGAAACTGGCCTTTAAAGGAACTTAGCCTTGAGAATTTCCCCCTAAAAATTTGGCAACAAATAAACCCTGCACATTCCCTTCAAACTACCACTGTGCCTTAGGAAATTGGTCCTCTAGCAAATTGGTTTCTTCAATTAAATCGACTTCTCTCTGTCTTCAACAAATCAGACTCCGAGATATGCACTTGAATCCTCTCGTAGTGTTGGGTAACTATAATACTAGTGATTACCCCATTACTATTGTATTTGTATCCCTTATTAACATTGTTGTGCCCCTATTGTCCCCATATTGTTATTACTGTGCCCCATAGAATCCCTCTATTGTTATTTTTGTGGCTTTATATTATTATTGTTAGGTTGGCTGGGTTATATTGTGACTCCTTAAACTCCTATATATAGAAAGGAAGTTTTGTCATTTGAATAATCCAAGAATTTTTCATTTATGTAATGTAAAGGAGGTTGCCTCCTTGAAAAGGCTGAATTCTAAGGCGTTGATCTATCTTTTCTATCTTTTTCTTGAGCTGGTTTCATAACATTTGGTATCAGAGCTTTGGATTCTAGGGTTTCGCTGCTCCAAATAGGTCATCGTGGAATTTTCATTATAACTCTATTTCTGCAAAGTTTCAGAAGCTTAAAACGAAACCCATCTGAAAATAAATTGCGCTGAACCTTGTGTCCAAATTTCAGAGCTTTTTGCACTATATTTGCGGAGATATGATATGAGGAAGTTGGCCTTTTTGAAGACTCCTAAATTACATTCCAAACAGGTGACCTGAGGAAAATCGTCATAACTTTCTCTCTGAGCATCGGATTGAAATTTCATAAGAAGGTACAGAAATAGCACAAATGGTAGTTTCTTTTATATATTTTTCAGAGCCAACGGTCGAATCAGTGACTCGTGGCATGTCATACAAGTTTGATCTACTAAATTAGTCTATAATTAGGTCACTATGGGAGATTTCGCATAACTCTTCCTTGGAGAATCCAATTTGGATCAGACTAGTGGCATTGGAAAGAGGGCATAGAGGGCTACTGCAGGTTGCAATTCCAAATCTATATCATCCGAAAGTATAGAGATACATCAGAGGCAATATCGAGCTCCTAGAAAGTGAAAAAAGGTGTGTATATTTTTTTAAATTTTTGCTTAAGTTTGGTTTGAAAATTTATTTTGAAGGAATTAAAAGGGCATAGTAGAGCATTATTATCGGTAACTGATGCCTCGAGGAAAGAAAATGCAAACACCTAGCAAGCAACCTGAAAGCTCTAGCATGAATCATGAAGAAGAGGAAGAAATGCTACATGATATATCAAAATTACAAGACCAAGTGCAACAAATATCACTCTCACAAAAGCTAACGGAAGCTAAGATAAATGGCGTGGAATCTAAGATAAAGGGCATGGAAGCTAAGATGGACAATTTGAAGATAGATTTGAAGACATATTTGACGAGAGACATGGGTGATTTGAAGACAAATTTGAAGACAGACATGGCGGATTTGAAGACAAATTTGACAAATTTTCTACAAGAAATACTTACTAATGGTGAAAAGGTAGTAAAGGAAGCTCATGATGTGAACAAAAGAAATGTTAATCATGATTTCATAGATTCTAATGTGGGATAAAAGACCCACCATATTCTAAAAATCGATATGAGGAAGTTTGATGGCAAGGATCCCGCAACATGGATATTATAGATGGAGCAATTTTTCTATCTCAATAATGTGCAAAACACACAAAAGGTACGTATTGCAACTTTATATTTGGAACCAAATCAGTTTGTATGGTATCAATCGCTTTACTCTCGTAAACAATTTATCACTTGGACAATTTTTACGGAAGAATTGATAGCACATCATGAGGATACAAAAAGCAACACTTTTTTTAGCCAATTGATAAGTCTCAAACAAAAGGGTTCAATAATGGAGCACATTGAGGAGTTCCAAAAATTGAACATAAAGATAAAAAATATTCCAGAGGAGCATAGGATTGATGTGTTCATAGGGTCTTTAAAGGATAATATCCAACATGATGTTCACCTTTGGGAACCTGATTCATTAGAGAAGGCATTCAGGTTAGCAAGAAAAAATGGAAAGCAAAATTATGGCAACCAGGAAGCATACCACTCACAACTATAAAGACGGAAGTGTTGTTGCCCCTAGTCTTCCACAACCTATAAGGTTGACACCACAAAAATTGGAGAAAAAAGAGCAAAAGGGCTTTGTTACAGTTGTG
>APFE030143989.1:213207-235011 GCA_000404065.3 Pinus taeda | reverse complement strand
TATATTAAAAATTATATAAATATGATTTATTGTATTCTATAATTATAAAAAAAATTAATATAGGAAAAAACACAATTTTATTTATATATATAATTCATATATGGGTATTTATAGTTCTCTACTTCATACTAAAAAGATTTTATTCTTTATTCTAAATCAATTATTTATTTTTTTATTGTAAATCAATTCTTTATTCCCAATTTTTAGGGTTGAAGACTTTTTAAGTTTGAAAATTTTTAAGTTTATGTTATTATTCAACTTTCTCATTTTTACTTTTTCTACCTTTTTGCTCCAAGTGTTCCCTAATAATTAAAGAAATCCTAAAACCATAACTTTATTTATACTAGATGATTATGAGACTAAACCACCAAACTATATCTCCATTGGTGTTGTTCATGATATCCAACCCTCTTTTTATGCTCCACCTTTCAAAAATATTACCACATCCAAATCTTTTAAAGCAAACACAACTTCAATTTTTCCATTTATCACTCTCGTAACAATGATGGTTACACTAAGACGTATTTGCATAGTACAATATAGATTTAGGCTCTCTTTTTAGTAATATTTAAACTAAACAATTTTGACATTAAAGTTGTCATAGATTTCTCAAAGTTGGATATTAATGTACTATCCTCTTATGTTTCATTAACTTTGCATATTTTTTTTAGGCTCTCTTTTTAGTAATATTTAAACTAAACAATTTTGACATTAAAGTTGTCATAGATTTCTCAAAGTTGGATATTAATGTACTATCCTCTTATGTTTCATTAACTTTGCATATTTTTTTTATGGTAAGATTTCCTAACTTAAATATAGAGTTTATTACGATGAAGATCTTAGGGTTAGGTGGTTGACTTTTTTTGACACTTCAATTATTTTTAAATTTAATTAGTTTTATTTCTCTAAAATATTTATATTGATTTATAGCATCATTATATTTGTTTATTTTTTTAGATATATTTTTTATAACATGCCATTTTAGCATTCACAATCCTGCGAGAAGGACTAGTATTCAATACTACTCAATCATTGAGGCTATTATTTGTTCACTTTTTCTAGATGAAAATCAAGTGTTTGATATCGTTGGATGCCAATATTTGTTCATTTTTTGCACAAGAAAAACAAGTACTTAGTACAAGAGATTTTTTGGTGAATCAGATTCGACTCTCTCAAACAAATACTAAAGACAATGGTGACAATCACTGCTAAGGTTTAATCTGCGTAGACCATTTGTCTAACTTTTCATGTTACAAGGTTTACCTGGAATCCCTACGAAAGGTAGTTAGGACTAGTATTCAATACTACTCAATCATTGAGGCTATTATTTGTTCACTTTTTCTAGATGAAAATCAAGTGTTTGATATTGTTGGATGCCAATATTTGTTCATTTTTTGCACAAGAAAAACAAGTACTTAGTACAAGAGATTTTTTGGTGAATCAGATTCGACTCTCTCAAACAAATACTAAAGACAATGGTGACAATCAATGCTAAGGTTTAATCTGCGTAGACCATTTGTCTAACTTTTCATGTTACAAGGTTTACCTGGAATCCCTACGAAAGGTAGTTATATATCTCTTAAGTTTTAGTTGCAGGATAAAGAGTCACGATGAATCAACGATTTAAATGGTTAATGAAGAATTCTGTAATCTTCCACTTGTGTTTTGGCAGAAATTTTAGCCTTGGAGACACAATTTTTGGTATGCAAGACACTACCTATTTTAATGTATAAAAATTAATTTAAAGTCAAAAAATGCAAGAAATAAGATGCAATTTTAGCATTCACAACCCTGTGAGACGAATCAATAGGCCATTATTTGTTCACTTTTCCTAGATGAAAAAAAAGTGTTCGATACCACTAGATTGTCAAGGAAAGTGTTCGATACCACTAGATTGTCAAGGAAGGATCATGGATGCCAATGTTTGTTCACTTTTTCCACAAGAAAAACAAGTACTCAGTACTTGTTTCTAAAAATATATCACTACTCAGTACTAGAAACTATTGTTGAACCACCAAATTCTATCTCCATTGGTGTTGTTCATGATGTCCAACCCTCTTTTTTATGTTCCACCTTTCAAAAATATTACCACAACCAAATATTTTAAAGCAAGCCCAACTTCGATTTTTCCATTTATCACTCTCTTAACAATGATGGTCTTAGTGTATTTTCATAGTACAATATAGATTTAGGCTCTCCTTTTAGTAATATTTAAACTAAACAATTTGTGTATTAAAGTTGTCATAGAATTCTCAAAGTTGGATATTAATGTACTATCCTCTTATGTTTCATTAACTTTGCATATTTTTTATGGTAAAAACTTTTTATGGTAAGTATTCCTAACTTAAATATAGAGTTTATCACAATGAAGATCCTATGGTTAGGTGGTTAACTTTTTTGACAATTCAATTACTTTTAAATTTAATTGGTTTTATTTCTATAAAATGTTTATATTGATTTGTAGCATCATTATCTTTGTTTTTTTTAGATATATTTTTTATAACATGCAATTTTATCATTCACAATCTTGTAAGAAGAATTGGTATTCAATACTACTCAATCATGGAGGTTATTATTTGTTCCCTTTTTCCAGATGAAAAGCATGTAGCATGTGTTTGATACCACTAGATTGTCAAGGAAGGATCATGGATGCCAATATTCGTTCACTTTTTGTTCAAGAAAAACAAGTACTTAGTACTTGTTTTTGAAAATTGATCAGTACTCAGTACAAGAGAATTGTTGGTGAATCAAATTCAACTCTCTCAAACAAATGCTGAAGACAACAATGGAAATCAATGCTCAGGTTTTATCTATGTAGACCATTTGTCTAACTTTTCATGTTATGACATTTACCGGGAATCCATACCAAAGGTAGTTATATATCTCTTAAGTTTTAGTCACATGATATGGAGACCATTTAAAGGTTTTAGGAAGTTCTATAATCTTCCACTTATGTTTTGGCAGAAATTTTGGCCTTGGAGACACAATTTATGGTATGCAGGACACTACCTTGTTTAATGTATAAAAATTAATTTAAAGTCAAAAACTGCAAGAAATAAGATGCAATTTTAGCATTCAAAACCTTGCGAGAAGAATCGGTATTCAATACTACTTGATTATGGAGGCCATTATTTCTTCACTTTTTCCATATGAAAAACAAGTGTTCGATACCACTGGATTGTCAAGGAAGGATCATGGATGCCAATATTTGTTCACTTTTTCCACAAGAAAAACAAGTACTCGATACTTGTTTATGAAAATAAAATATATCAGTACTTAGTATAAGAAAATTGTTGTTGAATTAGGCTTCTTCTTTCCTAACCTTCTTATTTAGAATATTTATCTATGAACCTTTTTTAGTACTATGAATTATCGACTTTAAGCAAGGTATCTAGCCGTGGGTCCAACCGTATGAGTCCTTCGCCAGTCATTTTCATTGTAAGCAGCAATCGATGACTTAGTAGCAAAGATATGATAAGGAGTCAAGGTAGAGGCATTTGGGGTAGAGGTAAAGGCATCGATTGAAGCTTAAGGTTAATGGTAACAGCTTATATCCAAGACCATTTGTTGAAAAGACGATGATCCTTGAAATTTGTGTCTATTTTTGTCTTGAGAAAGCATAAATATTTTGGTGTTTTAAGTTCTTGTTGGCAAACAAGAATGTACATTCCAGTGTCAATGAATGAGAAATGAACAAGAGAGAGTTCACTCTCTTGGTGGATAATGTTTTTGGTCACACAATGAAATGGTTTTGATTACATTACATGCATAATGAAAATGATAGCTTATATTTGGTATTTATTTTCTGGATGATGAGTTATGTCAATGGTTATGTCCTTGTAGGAAAATCTCGAGTTAGATGAGAATTATGTTCTTGTTTGTATTTATGTATATATAAAATACAATCAAATGTTATTTAGTGTTGATGATGGAACAAGGAGTCTCTGCCTTGAAATGTTATCTAATCAATTGTGGTGTATGAAAAGAGAACTCAGTGATGATTACCTTGGACAAAGATATAATTGGGTTAATTGGCATGGCTTGGAATCTAAAATGGATATTTCAGATGTTTCCATCATAATAGGAAGGCAAGGCCAATCATGCACCATGGCTTGCAAGTCCAAGGGGAATTCTTGTGTATCAAACAAGTCCTTGGCACTAAAGAACTGTGGAGCTCTACAAAAATATATGAACTGTAAAGGAGCATGCAAAGCTAACACAGGGTAAGATCAACCATTAGAAGTTCTTGATAATGGCCCAATATATCTGATATTATGGGCATGGATATTTCCATACATAATGGTGTCCCTGTTGGTGTATGCAATTTTTTTTTTTCTGTGGGCTTTTGTTCAGTGCCTTGGGAAACGCATGTATAGCAAAAATCAGTCTATTTTCTCTTGTGATGGTTCCCTCCTCTTTCCCCCTGATCCATTAGGTCAATTTTTTCATATTGTCAGGCAAGGATTAATGACATGCTTGTTGGGCGTAATAAACAACCTAACATTTAATTGTCAATCTGGGAGTTCATAAAATTAGAGGCGCAACACTAGAAATGCTAGAGAAAGACTTTAGTAACCTTCACTAATTAATACAATGACACCACACCATTCTGAAAATTAGATTCACTCAAGAAAACTACTTGCCACAAACTTTGAAAGAGAAATTAAAACATGCCTTGTAATCAATCTGAAAAGAATGTTGGAAAATGAAATATGTTCCTTTAATCAAAACTCCATTGCTTTAAAAAGAACAAAAGGAATGATCTTCTATTATACTTATAAATATGAGTCCTTTACTAAAGATATCTCATTCTTGTACTAGAGCAACCATGAGCATGTACCGAAATGAGTTTCGTTCCTACACTAGAACTTAATGAAAGGAACTTGATTCAACAAAAGCAATTCTGGTAAATAAAGGAAAGAAAGAAAATCTTTTGTGACTGAGTATCAGTGCGTTAAGAGACAAAGAAATAATTAGACTTATAGTTATGCATGTCTCTGTTACAAGTATTCAATTCTTGGACTGAACCAGCGTTCCTTTACCGCAACAGTGTTCCTGCACTGGAACAGAGTTCATGCACTTGGGATGATATTCATGTACTAGAATGATGTTCATGTACCAGAAGTGTATTCTATTTCTGCACTTAATATTTCGACTTAGTATTAGAATTTCGGGTTCCTAAACTAGGGTACACTATTCTTGTACCAGGATATCGATTCCTATACCGAGAACAACGTCCCTGTCCCTATAGAACCAACATTCCTGCACTAAGTTTCATGATCCCAACCACTTGCATAAAGCATAAAGGATGCTAACTATAAATTGATGAAAGCAAATCAGAGCAAGGAAAAGAATTGTAAATGAGACATATGAAATCAAAGAACTCTTTAACCATTCATTCATTCAAGAGAAAAAGCATCGCAAGAATCGAAAGAGATCTCTATCATAACATAAAGTTTCTCCATGTAAAGATAAGAATCTAATCTAAGAAAAAAAGCATTCCTTCTTTCTTAAATGGTTGTCACCACATGAAAAAGATCTGTATCTTTCTAAGATGAATGTTTTGAATCAAAGGTTCCTGCAACAGACTCCAGCCTCGAGTCTCATTAATACCCAGTCACATATCCTATGATGCAAATAGAGTCTCATTAATACCCAGGGGATGCAAATAAACTGACCCTAAGTTAAACACACTTGTTGCAAACTCGTACTTGAAAAGAAAACACGCCTTACATAAAGGAAATGAGATAAGCTTTGCAGGAATGAACCACTCTTTCTGAAGTAAACCACGCTTGCAGGATTGAAACACACTTGCAAAATTAAACTGAAACACTCATTTATAGAAAGAGAAAGGGAATCAAACGATGCATCAATGTAAGGGAAAGAAATGCTACATCAACCTTGAATAGATACACAAAACCGAATTGCCAAACCTGGGATCTGAGAAGCACGCAGTTCATGAAGAAAACATAAATCTGCTAGCTAGGTACATAAACGAAATACTCCTTTGCTCTGAATCTACATATAAATATTATAATACACATTATAAAAAGAGGGAGAACGAGCTGGGTTGGCTGGGCCCTAGCCAACCAGCTCATTTCCCTTTATGAAAGCTAGGAAATATAATACACAAATAACTCATTGACATAAGACTTAAACTCAAAATTTGATAAACTGGCATAGCTCCTTATATTAACTTGAATGTTTGTTGCAATTATACATTAAAGCTTCGAATCCAGCCTCCAACTTATCATAGAGAAGGGGGAAGAACCCCCTAAACTTGATCTAATAGCATGGAAGTACAATAACAGGTTTTCTCCTCTTCCTACAGAGCCATGGTTGGCTTTTATATAATTTACAATTACATGATAGGCTTTGAACAAGCCAAACCTTTGCAAACAAGGTGATGGATTTAATCCCACTACTTCCCATCAATAGGAGACTAGCACAAGCATTGTACCATTGAGAAAATGTAGATCTAATATGAATTTTCCATATTTTTGGCAAACCTGGGCAAGATCCTAAAATTCTGGAAAAACAATCCTTTTTTATAAAATTGCCTCAAAGACCCTCGTGGAACTTTTAAACCATTTCGAATCATGATAAATGTTTTTGGTTCTAGATAACTTGTTATACTGATAAAAAACCCATATTCCCATATTTCTTATATTCTCCTCCATATTCACACAAATCGAGATCAAACTTGGCAGTTTGGAAACTGTGCGAATTTTGAGCAGATTTGTTGATATGCTTCTAGAGACCCACATGTGCGACCTAGGTGCAATACATTCATGGGAAGGTGTTAGAACATAATTTTTAACAAAAACCTTTCTCATATTTTCCTGAAAATGTGCCAATGTATGAAAGCCCCAAATCGGTGCAGGAATGTTAGTGTAGGAGCATTGGTGCAGGAACATAACTAGGTGCAATTAATTTTTGATGCATGTGTATCCTTGATCATGATTTTATACACTTTCCTAATAACACAAGCACCATCATCAATAATCATTTTGATGCAAATCTTATTGAAATAAAGGAGATAGGTTAATAATAAACACTTACGTGATCATGCTCCAAGTTTAAGCTACTATCCCAACAATTGTGCAAAATGATAGTAATAACAATGAAAACCATGAGTAAGCATAGGGTGATAATTTGAATTAAACATGATAATTCTGGGGCCTAACATCCCCCCATGCCAATCATCTTGCATGTCCTCATGCAAGCAAAACCTATAAGAGAGACCAAAGTTAATTAAGACTATAGAGATAAGGTTTCTCTATTAGAGTCATGTTGCATTGCCTTAAACTATACGGCTAATTGAGTAAGATAATGTAGGTAAGTGCCATATGATGTTGACTCCCTTTGCATCAAGTAAGATAAGGAATAACTGCTACCATAGATTTAATGATGTCAAGAATGATCTTCATTATTTCGAAAAGAATAACTAATGCTAGGAGTACCAAAGGAATGTTAATAATGTCATTACTGCAAGAATAATGTTATCATGAAATAGGCAACAATCAAAATTTTCATAAAGCGTCTCAAGATTAATCCAAATCAGCAAGCCTTCGCTTTCAATAGCCTCATTATTATAAATAGAAGTGACATTATTTGGAACCCAAGGCATTAAAATGGATGGAAAATAGGGAAAAAGTAATATGAAAAACAATACCTTCCCAGGATGATAATCTTACCATTACCCAAGCGTATAGTTGAAGCTCCTCTAGTTCAAGCAAAGTGAATCACCTACACTAAGGGTCCCACATCCATGAAAACCTTCATATTTCTGAATGATAGAACCCCAAAGCATATTATCGAAAGTATATTAAAGACATTCTCAGAGAGATATGAAAATGAGTTTAGGGAAAGACAAAAACAACCAAGTAAATCATAGTGTAAAATTAAATTTAATACCACAGGCATGGCCCTGTTGCCAGCAGGCATCTATAGCAGCCTTTAACCCCACGAATCTATTAGATATAAATTCAGAGTCAATTGAAAGCATTTACATTTTTTAGAAGTTAATTGAAGGCCATTTTCTTGGATTGGTAACCTACTAACAACGACACCATTCACAAGAACTAACAAGAATGAACAAGCCAGTTCGTGATGAGATCTCTTGTCTTCCAGCTTTTCAACTCAAAGCCATTGCCCTGGCTTGGTGACCAGTAATGGTAATTTCATTCTCGTTAGGACCCATGATCATCGTAGGTCAGCTCGTAATGAGACCTCCCATCCATCAATTAATCATTTTAAAGAAAACATGATTATAATTAACCTTAAATAGGTTACTTAATATGTGGGGAGGAAAATCTTCTCCTTAAGAGCACGGGATGGCATGAAAAGTTTTTAATTAATAATCTTTACCGATTGGTCCTTCTACCCTAAAGACTCATTTTAAAGAAAACATCTTGAATAATGACTGAAAGATTCCTTAACTTGATCATGCTAGGGTTCGCATGAGATCCCATTAGGATTTTATAGGAGTGGTCCACCATAGGTTTCTTTTCATCAATACCTTCAAAGAGAAACTTGAAATTATTTTGTGGATGATAGTTTGTTATAATGAATAGGCCAAAAGTAAGTTTTTAAGCTTATGAATAGAAGTATTAAATATAACAATTAAAATCCCCCTAACTGACCTAATGATTAATCTTAACCAACAATCAAAATCACTTTATAGAATATGAGGCATTAAGAGTGAATTGCTTCTGAAAAGTCTTACCACAAGAGAGCTTAATGATAGAAATTCCAAAATTTGTGCCTTAAGAATTGCAGTTTCAAGAGTGCTGCTATTTAAAATGGCATTTTTATTTATTGTTCTAATACCACCCTACCCTAGTTTAAAGAAAGAAAGGTCTCCTTCAAGTGTAGGAGTACTTCCATTGTAGCCATGTGCGTAACAAAATGTTAAATATACTCACACTCAATTTTAAAGAATAAGCTTCAACACGTACTAGAGTATGAGAAACGAGTTGCGTTGATTGATATGGTACGAAGAGTTTTCGAACGACGAGGAAATAAGGTGTGATGATGAATGCTTGAAACCAAGATTCAATGGGATCCACATATTCATGATTCTCCAACTGATGCAAGCCTTCCACAACTTGATAATCACTCTCTAAGAGGCATAATGGATCAAGTGAAAGCCAAAAGAAAAATCCCTCAAGTTCAGGCTCAAATATCTGCTTTTCAAATTGACAAGAATGGTTAAGGGAAATTTTAGGGTTTTTAGCTTCAACAACAATTTCATAATAGGCTTCAATCAAAGATTTCTCCTCTAATGGTCTTTGAATTAGATCTTCCCAGTGTGAATGTTCTATAGTGATAGGAGGTGTTTCCAAACTCACCCCTTCCCCCAACCTCAAAGATATATCATTTCGTTCAATAGGGGAATCAACAAGAAGAATAGGTGTTTTATATGATTATGCAACCTCCTTGTTTTAGATTATGGTCTGCACTATGGTTTAGGCTAGGGTTTGGGTTAAGGCTTGGACTAGGATTTGGAATTGGGTTAGGATTTGGGTTAGGATTTGGCCTAACGTTAGGTATAGGGTTTGGATTAGGGTATGGACTAGGGTTAGGTCTAGGGTTTGGATTAGGTATAGGTCTAGGGTTAGGATAAGGGCCATGGTGTGGATTAGGGTAAGGTTGCACTAGTAGCTGGGACCATGGAGGAGGATAACTTGGTGGTGCATTGGGAAACAATTGTGGTTGTTGTTAATTTTGCATGAAAATTTTCCTTAGGGAAGGGGCTCCAAACCTTTCCTGAGGCCATGGGGATATTTGATTTGAGGATGAGGTCCAGGGAGAGGGCCACTGTGGCCATGAAGTAAGGTATTCAATTGGAGGAGGACTAAAAGTTTTCCATGGAATTGTAGGATTATAAATTTGTTGATGAACCTGCTGAGGATAATAAACATTAATCTAGGTATTAAATGAAGATGGGTTTTGAGTTATACCTGACAGTTGATTCGATCCATTACTTGATTTCCTGAGCACCTTTAGTAATCCTCGTAGTGATGCGAAATTTTCTGTTGCATGAGCCTCTTAACAAATTCTACAAAATTTCAGGCTACTAAGTGGACACTTTCCAAGGAAGTGTTTCTTTCTACAGGTTACGCAAAAGATCAACAATGGTTCTTCATCCTTCTTATGTTCTTCTTGCAAATAATCCAATGTTGAAATCAAAGATTTAATAATATTATTTTTATGTTCAAGAAAAATATTAATTTTTGCACTTCTGAGTTCTTCATTGGATGATTTGTATATCTCTGTAGAAACATCAAAGCTCCTCATTGAATGATTCCTCAAAATGACATTTTCTTATTTTCAACAAGCCAACTGGTATATTATGTCAGCACAGTGGTAATGTATATATAGGGGGGTTCTTACAGCACCTGAGAAATAAAAAACCTTGAAATAACCAAGATATGCAGGAAAGAAATAAATTTAAAGAACAAAAACTTGCAAGAGAAACTAGGTGAAAAGAAAACCAAATTGTGGCAGGTCACCAAAATCAATCCCCTAAGCGCCTCCTCGATAACAACGCCAAAATGTTAGGCATAATAAACAACCTAACATTTAATTGTCAATCCGAGAGTTCGTAAACTTAGAGGTGCAACACTGGAAATGTTGGAGAAGGACTTCAACAACCTGCACTAATTAATACAATGACACCACACCATTCTGGAAACTGGATTCACTCAAGAAAAATATTTGCCACAAACTTTGACAGAAAAATTAAAAGATGCTGTTAACCTCTCTCATAAAACAATAATAAATATAAAAATAAGTAAATAAATTAAATATTCCAAGTTAGGAATTTGTGCCTAACTCTTGGGTTCTTCCTCTAAGATAGGAGTTAGTTTAGGTAACTCCTATATTGGTGTGTGTCTGGTGAGAAATTATCTCAACCAAAGGTGTCTAAGATAGCACGCACTATCTTGAGAACACTGTCTCTTATCTATTTATTTGTAGCACTATATTCAATTCTTTTTAATGAATGAGAGAGAGAATACCTGAGGAAGCATGAGGCTTATGCGTTTTCTGCCAATATTTTGTGTCTGGTTTTTATGTGTGCTTTATATATTTGTCTGAGTTAATTTCATTTTCAATATGTGATATTAGAGCTAGTATGCTCTTGGTAAAACAATCATAGCATCGTGAAGATCATGTGATGCTGTGAAGGTCGAGTGGTTAAAAGTTAATTAGCACGCATGAAAAATTTTGTGATAGGCATTGTTTGTTATTTGAAGGAATTCGATAGCAAAGAGATTGATTGCACATGCCTGTGTGGAGAGGTTGAATTATGCAAAAATGGCATGAAACTGGAATGTGATCTAGAAGCTTGCATGGGAGTTGATCTTCCCCCAGAATAGGATTTATGGTCACTGCGTCCCTTCCCCTTTTAGGTTGAGAAAGTGAATATCTTGTGCCTCTTTTTCTAATCCATTGTCGACGACCAGATTGTACAATCCCATTTCCCCCTACAGTAACAGATATTTTCCGCAGTGTACTGAGGTTCCCACACTTGAAAAAGAATTCTACTCACATCGGCAGTGACTCCATTACAAGCATGGCATTTGAGCATCCACTAGTACAGCTGGTGTACTTGAACACCACTGGGGGACAAAAGTCGTAGTCCCATCTGAAGAATAAGATTTTGCATTGCAAAATCATTTGTTGCACATGGAATGCTAGATTTTGAGAAAGGTTTTATGTTCCAACTTTTCTCGCTTACACTATCCTCTGGTGGTTGATTTGTTACGCTGCTATCATTTAAACCTGAGTTTTCCATATCACTTGAACTAGCAATGTAGGCTTCATCTTCCATATCATCTAAAGCTTGTAGAAATTTTTAATAATATGACACTTATTCACAAAGATTATCCTGATTATACACTATTTGCGGAATGCATGCATAATACATAACCTCCTCTACGTTGATCATCAATTTTGCGGAATTAAGCAACAATCACATGCGCACATTGAAACTTCAATCACACATATCAACACAGTATGTAATGGGGAAAGCATACAGCTGAAAACCCCTCAACTATCTGTATATTATGATGATAGAGAACATGTAACAATACATAGTAGAATACTCCTCACAAGTACTTAGTACTATCTCCACCTGCTACACACAAACTAGCTCAGATCTAAATCAAGTCACAGGTTCAAATCTCCTTTGTTGTTTGCCTGCCTCCACTGCACAACACCTGTTGAGAATAGATCTGATCCAAGTTCGAATTCCCTTGGAATGTACTGTGCAATCCTCATTGGAAATCTCAATCAATGATTGTGCAAATCTCATGCATAGCTATAGCCACAACTGATAGTAGTCTCACCCTTTCACCCACCTCTAACACTTGTCTCCATTGAACTGTCCATGCACTGAGTTAACTGATGTATTCTTTAGTTGATTTATGAGTTAATAATTAGTGAATTAGTTAATAATTAGTGAATTAATTAATAATTAATTCACACCACTCATCACTAGTGTATTTGTCAGTTAGACTAAATACAACTAGTTCAACTAAGTCAAACTGAACACAACTCCATCAACTTCTCATTCAACTCCACCAAAACTCAATCACTTGAGTTCTAATTGAAGTCCTTCATGCAATAGCTCAACTAACCCATAAGAAAAGCATATTTCCTTATGCAATTGCATGTGCCACATACGTAGCTCGAACTGAAGTGCTCCAAGAGAATAAGATTATGTTTATAGTCCAAATATTATTGTGAGATAATAATATTTGACTTTTCTATTTTTAGCCTGGCAGTCTAAAAATAGACTCCGCCCATATGTCTAAAAATAGAAGTCCATCTATTTTTACCAACATGACCAATCATCCACAAATAGCATCCTGCAACTCATAGACCATGATCCATATGTCTAAAAATAGACTTTGAGCCAAAAATAGCCTGCGGGCCTACTTAGTGAAGGCGACTTCTTTTAAGCTCCATCATCTTGTTGCATTTTCAACAAAGCTCCACTTTCCTGTGTTGGCTTCTCATCCCTCGAATCATCTTCATAACGAAGTAAAATGCACACCTCTTCTATTTGAAGTGCATCTGGAAATATAGTGGGTGAATTGGGAGGAGAAGTTCAGTTGCCCTATAATGAGACCTATGAGTGGAGGAATCATGATCAGCCAACAACACGAATCGATCTGATCCGATATTCGCACATAGACCTGCGTTTGGAGAAGATCAACTCGCCTGCAATGTCCAAGGGAGCAATGATTGAATCTCCCGTAGCCTCTGCACCAGTCTTTGGCCCTATGAAAGTTTCCAAAATGCCAAGCTGAGCCCCTGCACCATGATGCACAGTCGAATCATTGGACAGCAATGGAATCGAATCGATTCGAAACCCGAGTATTTTTTCCCAAACTAGAGCATCAATGAGGTATTACTTAATTTCTTTCATAGTCCAGTAAAGCAATTATTTCTTCTAGAATTTAGTGAAGAAACATTTCTCCATATTTTTTTTGGAAAATGGTAGCACATGTGATTCTAAAAAAGTTATTGGAAAATCTTTCCACACATTGATAGTACAAATGCAACTGCATCTTTTTAATACAATTTATGGATTATTGTTAGCGGGACAGAAACAAAAACCCAGCGCATGGGAATTTAATTGAATGGATGCTCAGAGATGATAAATCAAAAGGCAAAGTAATGCTAATTGACAAGAAACCAGCTTTGATGAAAGAGGGCAAGACCCCACCAGCATGTTAAATCCACCGGTAAAGGTAAAATCGTTGGTATATTTGTTTGAGGTCTGTGTTGATGAGATTAATTGTACGCTGTGGGATTGTTATGATAGCAAATAGAAGGGATGGTGGCTTAAAGTCCTTATTCGATGCTAGGATTTTGATGCAAATTACAAACAGTTTTTGAAATTGGATTGTTCATTGTAATTTAGATTGTCGGAATGGTTTGATGTGGTTAATAAATTCAAGCATAAGGCAGAGTTTATACCTACCGTAAGGAGCATTAATCCCATTGTTGCATATATATACAAATGCTGACCATCAAACCACATGGAAGGAATATTATGTAATTAAACAGAGTTACAATTTGAATTATTGTTATATGTAATTAGTGGACATGGGAATCAAGTTGCAAATAAACAAGCAAGGGACAAATATGTTTTATCATTGAAGAGAGTGATTTTGGGATTTTAATAAAGTTAAGAACTGATGTAAACCAAGCTTCACCAAAGATTGTGTAGCTATTGCCTTTGCAGTGAAATTGTAGGACTATTTAATTTTCCTACCTCATAATGTGCAGGTTTTGACATTTGCATGAATGGCAATTGTGTGGAGTTGGGTGAATAGAAACAACTCTTTTTGAAGATTCAGTTTTTTTTTTTTAGAATTGTAGAGAATGTATGTTTGATGGAGATCGAACTTTGAATCTGAAAGATGATCGCACATGATTACCATGGAACTATGTTTTTGAGATTGGAGATGACTTTATGAAATGGATATAAATCTAAGTGTCCAAAACTTTTGTAATTTGGCGCAATAAGTTATTTTGTGGAGTGATAAGGATTGATTTTTCTTTCTCTGTAAGTTTGAAGTGATCAGTTTTCAAAAAGAAAGCTCATTGTTGTAGGAGGTCGAGTCAGTCTTTTGAACGCATTTGATTCCAAAATTTATGAGCGTCAAATTCTAATTGTTTAAGAAAGCTTCAGTGGCAATGTTGTAAAAGATGAAAGGTTGATTACCTTAAGACTTAATAAAGACATATTATTTGTGGTGTTTATGTGTCCTAGATCCGCCCGAAATTGAATAAGGGGATCTTAGGTACACCATTTGTATGTTTGTGATGGCGGGTATTTCTATTGCTTCATGTTTTTGCTTATGATTTGTGTCTAGTTTTGACACATAAATGATTTCATGCACACATAAAATACAATGCCAGCAAGCACAACACTTGTAACGAAATAGCTAGAAGGAAGGATAATTAAGCTCAACACATGCATTTGTGTCACTACAACAAATAATCAAAGTTTTCAACATCGACATTCTACCTCAACAAAAAAATTCACTCAATACAATCAAGTTCATGAATCTGCAAACTCCAACATTTCAAAGAAAAGTCTAAATCACTACAATCAAGTTAATGAATCTGTAAACTTCAACATTTCAAAGCACGGTCTACATCAACATTATTGAACTTGTAATCAAACTCAAATTACATTGAATTGTAAGGGTGCTTTCTCGATTGAAACCGACACCCAAGTCTTGAATTGAGTCAAATTGAATTCATTGTAGTGAGTCATTAAATCATTAAGTGTTTTTTGGGTGCATTTTTGACAGTGTTCGACACCCTTCCTTTAAGCATAATCAAGTGAGTCCACAAATTTTAACTCTAAAGCAAACAAGAAACAAGTTTACATCTCCTGCAAGCGAGCGTGAGTATTCATTCAAGAAATTTGCACCAAAATAGTACAAAATTCAAACCTTCAAGCGAGCCAGAGTGAAGTTCATTGTAGCAACCATCAAAGCAACCAAACAAGTTCAACTCTAACACCAATCAAGCAAGTTGAGATCGACATCAAGCGAGCGTGGCTATTCCTTCAAGTGAGCGTGAAGTCATCAAGTAAGGCAAGTGAGCAAGTTCAGATGGCCCAACATATTCAGTTGTTAAACATTCTTCATAGTTTGATCATCTCTAGTGATGAAGACATGGTGCACATCAGCAAAGAAACTCTTGCTGATCTTTCACGGCATCTACGAAAAACACATGAAACCATTAAGTTTCTTCAACTCGAGTCGCAACTTCAAAGGAATGAATTGCAAGAAAAGAGTGATACTTTCAATTCTTTGAACCATCCAGATGATAAGTCATTCATCCCGACAACTTCAAGTGTTAAAGTTGTTCCAGTTAAAATTTCTTCCAAACCCATCATCAAGCCCTGGGAAGAAATTCAAAATAACAAGAATTGACGAGGCTTAGGATATGTCACTGATGACACCAACTTACATATCCCAGATTATTCCAAGCCAATTAAGTTCGTCAGTGCAAGATTCTTGCACAACTCACCTCAGCAAGTTCTGAGAAAGTTGCAAACAAACAAAATTGCACGCAACCTGAAGTTGAAGTCCAATCGAAATGTTCTCATTGTCAAAGAACCGGTTATATGGAAGATCAATGTTTTGATCTCCATCCTTGTCACCATTGTGGCAAGCCATTCCTCAGAAAAATGCCGCAACCAACAAAAATTAGCCAGATTGAAGATACATTATGAATGGATCAATCCTTGGGAATGGTCATCCACAGTAAAAACATTGCCTCAGTTCTACAACTGACTACAATCACACATAGTGCAGCCAATAGTGAAACAATGATGGTACTCTCATGCTGTTGAACGAGGGAGTACAACAGTGAACCTCTCCTACACCTGAAGGGGGGGGAGTTCATAATTCAGATATAATTTGAAGAAGATTTTCTCTCCTTTTAGCTGACAAAGGGGGGAAAATGTCAATGAAATTGACAAGTGGTTGTTAGACTGAAAGTCTCGACAACATCAGTGAAGCAGCGAGTGGGCATGTTCATCAGCTAGTGGGCATTTTTCATCAGCAGTGAGCATAAAAAAATTCACGAGTGGGCGATTGACAACAAAAGTAGGAATGAGTATCCTTCATCATAGCAAAAGCAACATTGAGTTGTTTTTCGACATCTTCAGCCAATGGGCGTTCATCAAATTGTGTCAGTGGACACCGGATGTTGTTTTTCAAGCAAAGGACAGTTGGATCCTTTTGTGCCTTGGCACATGATGGAGTTTTCAAGCATCATTCATAGATGAATCAGTCATGCAACTGACTCAGTCTCTTCATATTGCAGTTTCTTCAGCATCCATATTTTGCGGGGTTTTCAGGCAATGTTTTTGAAGATCAACCTGAGAACTTGGAAGATGGTTCCTAGTTCTTATTTTGGATTTATCATTGAAGGGGGGAATGTTAGCCTCTCTCATAAAACAATAATAAATCTAAAAATAAATAAATAAATTAAATATTCCAAGTTAGGAATTTGCGCCTAACTCTTGGGTTGTTCCTCTAAGATAGGAGTTAGTTTAGATAACTCCTATATTGGTGTGTGTCTGGTGAGTAATTATCTCAACCAAAGGAGAAATTATCTCAACCAAAGGTGTCTAAGATAGCACACACTATCTTGATAACACTGTCTCTCATCTATTTATTTGTAACATTGTATTCAATTCTTTTTAATGAATGAGAGAGAGAATACCTAAGGAAGCATGAGGCTTTTGCCTTTTCTGCCAATATTTTGTGTTTGGTTTTTATGTGTGCTTTATACGTTTGTCTAGGCTAATTTCATTCTCAATAGATGCCTTGTGATCAATCTGAAAAGAATGTTGGAAAATGAAATATGTTCCTGTAATCAAAATTCCACTGCTTTAAAAAGAACAGAAGGAATGATCTTCTATTATAATTATAAATCTGAGTCCTTTACTAAAGATATCTCATTCTTGTACTAGAGAAATCATGTGCCTGTACCAAAATGAGTCTCGTTCCTGCACTAGAACTTAATGAAAGGAACTTGAATCAGCATAAACAATTATGGTAAATAAAGGAAAGAAAGAAAATCTTTTGTGACTGAGTATCATTGTGTTAAGAGATAGAGAAATAATTAGACTTATAGTTATGCCTGTCTCTATTACAAGTCTTCCATTTTTAGACTAAACCAGCATTCCTACGCCGCAACAATGTTCCTGCACTGGAACAGAGTTCCTGCACTTGGGATGATATTCCTGTACTAGAATGATGTTCCTATACTAGAAGTGTATTATGTTTTTGCACTGAATATTTCAACTTAGTATTAGAATTATGGGTTCCTGAGCTAGGGTACATTGTTCATGTACTAGGATATTGATTCTTATACTGAGAACAACGTCCCTGTCCCTATAGAACGAACATTCCTGCTCTAAGTTTAATGTTCCCAACCACTTGCATAAAGCATAAAGGATGCTAACTATAAATTGATTAAAAGGAAATTAGAGCAATGGAAAGAATCATAAATGAATCATATGAACTCAAAGAACTCTTTAACCATTCATTCATTCAAGAGAAAAAGCATTGCAAGAATCGAGGGAGATCTCTATCATAACAGAAACTTTCTCCATGTAAAGATAAGCATATAATCTAAGAAATAGAGCATTCCTTATTTCTTAAATGGATGTCACCGCATGAACAAGATCTATATCTTTCTAAGATGAATGTTTTTAATCAAAGGTTCCTGCAACAGACTCCAGTCTCGACTAAGTTATTCCCACAAGGGAGTCAGCGCAGTCACAAATCCTATGATGTGAACAGAATCTCATTAATACCCAAGGGATGCAAATAAACCGACCCTAAGTTAAACACACTTTCTTTAAACTCATACTTGAAAGTAAATCATGTCTTGCATAAAGGAAATGAGATAAGCTTTGCGGGAATGAAACACTCTTGTTGAAGTAAACCACGCTTGCAAGATTGAAACACACTTGCGAAATTAAACTAAAACACTCATTTACAGAAAGAGAAAGGGAATCACACGGTGCATCAAAGGAAGGGAAAGAAATTCTACAACAACCTTGAATAGATACACAAAACCACACTGTCAAACCTTGGATCTAAGAGGCACGCAGTTCATGAAGAAAACATAAATCTGCTAGCTAGGTACATAAACGAAATACACATTTGCTCTCAATCTGCATATAAATATTTTAGCACACCTTATAAAAAGAGGGAGAACGAGCTGGGTTGGCTGGGCCCTAGCCAACCAACTCGTTTCCCTTTAAGAAATCTGGGAAATCAAATACACAAACAACTCATTCACATAAGACTTAAACTCAAAAATTGATAAGCTGGCATAATTCCTTACATTAACTTGAATGTCTATTGCAATTATACATCAAAGCTTCGAATCCAACCTCCAACTGATCACAGAGAAGGGAGAAGAGCCCCCTAAACTTGATCCAACAACATGGAAGTACACTATCTAGTTTTCTCCTCTTCCTACAAAGCTATGATTAGCTTTTATATAATTTACAATTACATGATAGGCTTTGAACAAGCTAAACCTTTGCAAACAAGGTGAGGAATTGAATCCCAACTACTTCCCATCAATAGGAGACCAGTACAAACATTGTCCTATTGAGAAAATTCATATCTGATACGAATTTTCCATTTTTTTGGCAAATCTGGGCAAGATCCTAAAATTATGGAAAAACAATGTTTTTTTTATAAAATTGCCTCAAAAACCCTCATGTAAATTTTAAACCATTGCGAATCTTAGAAAAATATTTTGATTATAGATAACCTGTTATACTGGTAAAAAGCCCATATGCTCAGATTTCCGAGATTCTCCTCCATATTCACGCAAGTCGAGGTCAAAATTGGTAGTTTGGAAACTATGCGGATTTTGAGTAGATTTGTTGATTTGCTTCTAGAGACCCACACGTGCGACCTGGGTGAAATCCAACTCATGGGAAGGTGTTAGAACATCATTTTTAACAAAATCCTTTCTCAGATTTTCCCAAAAATGTGTCGATGTACGAAAGTCCCAAATCAGTGCAGGAATGCTAATGTAGGAGCGTTGGTGCAAAAACAGAATTAGGTGCAATTAATAGTTGATGCATGTGTATCTTTGATTGTGATTTCATAAGCCTTCCTGAAACAACACAAGCACCATCATCAATAATCATTTTGATGCAAATATTATTGAAATAAAGGAGATAGGTTGAATAATGAACACGTATGTGATCATGCTCCAAGTTTAAGCTAGTAGCGCAACAATTGTGCAAAATGATAGTAATAACAATGAAAACCATGAGTAAGCATAGGGTGAGAATGTGAATTAAACATGACAATTCTAGGGCCTAACAATGCTCCATGTTGTATAATACTTTGGAATATGAGAAAAGTTCTCCAGAAAAGGTCTCGGCCCTTGTGGTTTAAGAAACTTTAAACATCACTAATAATAAATTTATTTTAGTAAGAAGCAAATCATTTTCTAACATTGCTTCCTTTTTCTAAATTCCACTGAAAGTGTGGTCCATGCAAGATTATTGCTCCCAAACTGTAAGAACTATCAGAGAAATACACCAATGTTGTGTTCTTGAAGCTTGACTGCAACCAAGAGAACAAGGTTTATTGATTTTCTTGATGTACTTCAAGACTTAAGTTCATCATCTCGCTTCTTCTATGACACCGCATTTTGTCTATCAAATATTTATTACGCTCCTATTCACTTGTCTCTTTAATGGATAAAGTGGCTTTGCTTGAACACTTTGTTTTTCCTCATGCTTTTTCTCAAATCCATATTTGAATTGCTTGTTAAATATTTCCTTTGTTTGTGATATCTAATGTATCTTAAACTAATTCTTTTGATTGATGTTTTTGGTTACAGCATTTGGCAAAGGAGTTGGGACTGAAGGTTGTGCCCACCTTCAATACTTTTAAGGGTAAAAAGGTTGTTAAAGAAGTGATAGGAGCAAAATTAAATGATTTGGTACAAGCTATTGAGACTATAAAATCAAATCCATAGATTTACAAATTGGATGGCCTCCTTCATTTTCAGATATTGTAGATTGATATCCTATCAATAAAGTGTTTTGTGTTTGAACATGTAATGGTACTATTCTCAAATTGGGATGGCATATTTCCCTGTTCTTGGTCATCTTATGAGCAGACATTTTGTAATTACTATTTGTACCCTACGAATACGAGAGTAAAGATAAAATATAATACCCTTTCTATATTTTCAATCAATGAGTCTTTCTCTATGCTACAAAAATCCCATTTTCAGCGACAATATTATCTATTTATAAAGAATCTACTATGCATTTTGGATTACTCAAATAGATGGAATGAATGAATGAATTGTTTTAACATTCTCCAGAGTCCAGAATATTGATATGTTATACATTATGGATTAATTAAATACACGGAATAATGAATGAATTAATTTTAACGTTCTTTAGAATCTAGACCAATTGGACATTTAGATGAGGAGGTCCAGATTTTGAGGAAAATGGTCGTAGATGGATTGCTTCCTTCTTGGCCAACGGGGCATGTTTGGGTAGCGTCATAATGCACTGTTTTCTTTCCTAGGTAGTTAGCTCTCGACAAGATATTTTTGGATAGTGTCCCTGGTCATGCTCTTTGTTCAGAACACGATAGTATCCATGTGTAGGTAAAACTTTTGTGATTGCAACATTCCGAACTGCATGTTTGCTTCTGCAACAGAAAATGTTTGGGTCTACATCTACGAGCTTGTTCTTGAGAAGGAAGGTTTCTGAATGGCAGACAACTTGAGGACTATGAGGATTCTACCATGAAGAGGAGCAGCCTACGAAGGCATGAAGGACCAGGAATTGGAGAAATTGAAGAGCAAGGTTTAAGAGCTGGACACTAGAAGAGCTAGAGGTGTTGAACAAAATTCAAGACCCGAATAGGGTTTCTTTTGTCATAATTAAGCTAAAGATAGAGTAGAGAGATGACAAGAAAACATCAATGCTTGAAAAAAAAATGGTAAGATGAAGAAGCTATTATATGTTTATTACCAATACAATTACATCTGCAGAAGCATGAAAGTTGTTAAAATTGTGATATAACTCTATTAACTTATATATTTATATAGATTGGATATAGATTATATATAACTTATTTTAACAACTTGAACTCTTTTACAAAAGAGGCTTAATGTGTGGTGCTATAAAAAACCAATTTCTTTATCCAAACATTTCTCCAAACCTAAGATTCTTTTTAAATAAAATAA
>APFE030143989.1:183284-201991 GCA_000404065.3 Pinus taeda | reverse complement strand
GCTAGAAAGCTTAAGAGCTCCAAGAGCCAAGGGATAAGATGGTGTTCTGAGCCCAATGGTCTTGTATAAAACACTGGAGTTAAGTGTAGCACTTGTAAAAGAATTGAAGCCATAATCCCAGAGAGCCTAATCGAGTTGATTAGAGCTCAAGAAGACGTAGCCCAAGATATCACGGTGAACTCCATATTATATTGTTGCCTTATGTGTTTGTTTTTATTGCTGCTTCAACTACTGTTATATGCATTTATATATCAGTTTAAGTACCTTCCCATATCAGCACAAACAACAGATTTTAAAAGTAAATAATCAACTGAAAACAAATACAAGCATACACCCATAGTTTCAAGCATTTCTTATTTCCGCATTGGTTAATCATTAAGACTTGGGAAAATTAGAAGCTTTGGAAGTGGGAGAGGTTCTTGTAAGTTAGACAAGAAGCCTAAGAGCCCCATTTTCAGATCAGGTGGTATCAGAGCTTAATATTGATTAACCCCACCTTCAAAGAAGGTTGTAACAGAATGCTTGATTGACAGGTGTTTTGACAGTCAAGGATTGATTGCCTCATTGATTGTATGCTTGGTTGCAAACTGACTATTGCTTGTGTTTGCAGAGGTGAAGGGAAAGCTATTGATAACTTAGTCTAGGAAGGACAAGAAGGGAGAAGAGATGAAGGCATTCTTCTATCCCAAAGGACCTCAGGGCAATCCTTGAAGCACAAAAGGTTGTTGCAAGAGGTTACTAGATAAGCTCTTTAATAATCTTGTTTGAAGTTCTTTTGTGCATTTTGAAAATGACAACTTCTACAAGTGAGTCCTCAAAATATTCTTTCTTTACAAGTTCCTTTAATGGAGACATGAAGCAAGACTTGTCCACCATGATGGGTATGGTGAGAGAAATGTATGAGGATGGAAGGAAGAGCGGCGTACTTAGAGAACATCTGAATTCTGTGGAGGAAGAGAGGCAGATGCTTTCTAACAAATTGCAGGAAATGCAGAGGAAACTTCATATTGCAAGTATGAACCTAAAAAGGATGCATGAGTTGGAGTCACAACTCTTTGTTGCAAAAGAATCCTTGGCCAAATTTCAGCTTGAAGAAGAGGTAAACCATTCTTGTTTGTCTTCAAATTCTTCTAAGAATGCTTATATTGGTTCTTTTGAAAAACATACCAGAGGCATAGGTTCTAAGCTAATGTCCAAGATGGGCTATGAAGGAAAAGGATTGGGCAAACATGCACAAGGTATTGTCGAGCTAATAATGGTTGAGGAAAGGCCTAAGTATTTGGGTCTTGGCTATGGACAGTCTTATGAAGAGAATTCCAAAGCTACCATGAAGATCATTGAAATAGTTCCAAAAAGGAGTTTCATTGCAGGTCCTTTACCTTAGAAGTGTGAGGATTGTATTCAGGAGGAATGCAATAGCTTGAGACATCATTTGCATGATGCAGGTGTTTAAAAGCACACACTTGAACCAGAGAGTTGTGGAAACTCTGACAGCCTTGAAGAAAGTAATGGTATTCCAAAGGGAGCCACTTCTTCATTTGCTTCGCCTCTTCATGAAGGCAATAAAGGTGAAAGAGGCAGGTACAAATCTGGTTCTAAACACCTTCCTTTTGGTTTTGTAAAGCATGGAAAAAGGATTGCATGTTCCTTTTGTGTTTTGGATAACCATTATGTTTCTAGATGTTGGAAGAGGATGGCCACATACAGGAAACTTCTGAAGGAAAAGAAGCAAGCAGCCAAAGGTCCACAGGACAAGGAAAATCATGCTGTCAAAAGGATGCACATGTGTTGCACTTACTGCCATAAGCAAGGACATCTTACTGAAAGGTGTTGGACTTTGAATCCAACACTACTTCCACCAAATCTGAAGGAGAAGGTGGAAAAATAAAATGGCAGGGATAAATATTCCATGGTTGATGTGGTTCAGGATGATTCACATATTGATGCTGATGTGCAAGCAAAGGAGAGACCTTTGAAATGGATTGGTAAGAAATGGTTAGAATTCTTATCTTATTAAGGTTGCATGTCTAGTGATGCACCTGTTTGCATTTCTTTGTGGAATAAATGCAAGTTGCAGGGTCTTACCAAATTGTAAATGGAAAGAGGTTGAGTAGGAAACTCACTTTATTGCTGTGAAAGTATGTTCATTTTAGCTTCAAAAGTACAGTGTACTTAAGCGAAATTTTAAAGATGGAATGCATGCCTGAGGATGAGATGCATGTGATGTTGGCTTGGGAGAAGTTAACTTGGTTTCTAAAATAGAGACAAGGATGAAGTGATTCATATTTTGGAAAAGAGTCCTAAAGGTCTTTTTCCTACATGCTTGACTTGAAGGGTCATTTGTTGTAAAGGCATGTTTTATTGGCTAATCATTTGTATGCAGATATAAGACATGGAAGGGTACACAAGTTGTGAAATCTGTTTCTTTGTTGAAGCAGGAGTTAGCTCATACAGTTGTTGTTTGTATGTCTATTGTTGTTAATAGTTGTTGTTGGCAGCTTTTCAAACAAGTACAATTGAAAGTTTTGTGGAGTAGATGTACTTCACATTTGTTTGAGCCACCTTGGATCAAGGATCAAGGCAAAGAAGTTCAAAATACCTTCTGTAAACTTCATACCAGAAATTCTGCATGAAGTCAAGGAGGAAAATAGTTCTTCCCAAAACGACCAACCCATCCAAGAAGGGAAGTGGTTAAAGATTTTGGCTCAGAGGCACTTTGCAAAGGCAAGTGTAGGGAGGCTGAAAAAAGAGGGTGTTATTACTCTCATTTACTTCTTAGATCAATATATCAGTCTTTTGGTGGACCAAAAGTTCTTTTAGTGGGAAGGCGTGATCCGAATTTGGATCCTTAAACTCTCTTAAAGCTACCTGAACTCTGTAAAAGCTCATACCGAAGTTTAAAGTCTTATGGATGTCAAAGCCTATCATAAATAACCTCTGAACAAAGACAATTTTCCACCAACATAGCACAATGAGGACCTTCGGTTAAAGCGCATTGACCGTTGGCCCATGGGGACTGTGCATGGTTCAAAAATGGCAGTTAGGAAGCTTGGATCAGAAAACAGAGGCCGTTTTGGGAAAAACCCTTCGAAATGGAAAAGCCCCAAATGCTCGGTCACAAGGAAAGCCAAGAAACCGTGGGGAAAGCGCTAAAAGTGAAGGCGGGTCCCGCGCTCCAAAACCGCACTCCAAAACTGGCAGAATATCAGAGGCATTTCGGTTGGTAAGCGGGTTTGTCAAAGGACCCAACGATTCCATACGTTGATTGACGTGTGTCTGGTGGGTGAGAGAGAAAACCGCTCTCATCGCGGGCTAACATACGAGCAAGTCAACTACGCTATAAGAGTGATAACTGTAGGATCTGGAGGCCCCAGATCTAACGACGGAGATTGTGCCCAATGGGAAACCGGATTTGACGAAGAAAATAAGCTTTGACACATAAAGGTTGAACTCTAATTGGACCGTTGAGTTGGTGGATGAATCATTTCACAGAGTAACCGAAGTAACGAACCGCTTAAGGAAGAGTTGGCTCAGCTCATGAGGAGACAAGTGGCCACTTCTCTGTGAAGCATTACAGTGATGATGACGCAAAGAAGGGAATTCCAACGGACAAAGACTGACGATCCGAAGAGCCGGGAGAGGAAGCGAACAGTCATGAGACGGATTGGCGTTAAGCCACAAACAAATACAGAGTAAAAGGGGAGAAAAAGAGAGTAGCCTAAGAAGCAGTAGAGTGGACCTAGAAGCGGAAAAACCAGAGCCGAGCTCACTGTAATAGGCAGAGCCACCAGAGATTGGAGGGCAAACAGTGAGAGGATGTTGAATGCGCAGAGAGTCTGGGGAGTCACTTGGAGGTTGAGTGAAAAGCCAGAGAGCTCAATTGATAGCAGCATTTATTGTTTTTGGAGTTGCTTGGAGGTCGAGCGATTCACAGAGCCAGAGCTAGAGTCAGAGCCACAACAAGAGCCACAGCCAGAGCCAAGAGCCAGAGCTAAAAAGCCGAAGAGCTCCAAGAGCCAAGGGATAAGATGGTGTTCTGAACCCAATGTTCCTGTATAAAACACTGGAGTTAAGTGTAGCACTTGTAAAAGTATTGAAGCCATAATCCCAGAGAGCCTAATCGAGTTGATTAGAGCTCAAGGAGACATAGCCCAAGATATCAGGTGAGCTCCATATTATACTGTTGCCTTATGTGTTTGTTTTTATTGATGCTTTAACTACTTTTATATGCATTTATATATCAGTTTAAGTACTTTCCCATATCAGCACAAACAATAGATTTTAAAAGTAAATAATCAACTGAAAAAAAATACAAGCATACACCCATATTTTCAAGCATTTCTTATTTCCGCATTGGTTAATCATTAAGACTTGGGAAAATTAGAAGCTTTGGAAGTGGGAGAGGTTCTTGTAAGTTAGACAAGAAGCCTAAGAGCCCCATTTTCAGATCAAGTGTTAGTTGAAATAATGTTTGAAATAACTTTAATAATTTTTATTTATGATATGATGTTTTATTGAGATTTTTTGGAAACTTTTCTGGTGGATTTTTTGGCCAAATCTTCTAAAATCCGATAGGAATTTATTGAAATCACAACCTTGATGGGTAAACCCTGCACAATCGAAGCGCCTTAGGGTTTTTTCAGGGTGTTGAATCCATATATACAGTTAAATAAATAGTTTAAATAACACAGATCAAGGTTTCACCTCAAACTTTTCCATCTGATTCTGGCACCAGAAAGTCCAAAAAGTCGCACTAAAGGCAACTCCGATGTTTTATTCCCTATTTGGCTTACAGAAGAGAGTAATCAATAGTGGGAAAGAATTTCAGAGAACAAAGGCTGCAATTTCTTTGGTCAACAATTGTTTACTCTACGTGGGGCTTTAGATTTAGTCATTTGTAATGATTTGACTAGATAGGCACAACCCGGTAATTTCACTTGCAATACTTACAATGGAGCAAGTGTAGTAGATTATGTAATTTGCTCGCATGATTTGTGTGAGAAATGGAGGAAGTTTTGATTGGAGATTAGCTTTGGGGCTTAAAATCATATCACAAGCCAATTTATTTAAGCTTCTCTTGAATTGGAAAGAAGCAATTTTAGTCAAAAACTCAATGTGTTCAACAAAATCTCCCAAAGGGCAGAATTTTTTGACTCCAAATGATTCAAGGGATCAATTTAGTGCTCAAAATTCAAAGTGTTAAAAAATGCTCAAAACCTATACTAGTGCGTAGATCTCAGTGATATGAATCCAACGCAAATCATTTCACTCAAAACCGATATTGTATGCTCCTGATATCGTGTTCTCATTGATTTGTCAAACAGGCAAAAATTTGCAGAATTGACGGGGTGATTGTACATTTTGGGCCAGTGGTATGCTGCCACTTGGTCACTCCCGATTGGTCTAAAATTTGAATTTTTATTGACTCAGAAATTATTTTTAATAATTAATGTGGGTTGACTATGTATTTGAATGACCAATGGGGGAGAGCCACGTGAGCCAATTGGAGGCTGTCACGTGGCCTCCAATGGTTGGTGTAAAATTTTCTGAAGGGGCAAAGCTACCCACAAGAATCAAACCTGCAACCTAGAAGAAAACACCACAGGCCTCAACCATGTGGAAATTTCACCTGTAGAACAAGCTGATATATGCAATGTCCTAAAGCATAATACTTGTTCTACTTCTACAAAACATTACGTGGAAGCATAATCAAAATCATGAGCAACATCAAGTAGAAACATGCATAACTGATCAAGAGAAATAATCACACATAACACAAGATATATCCAGGGGAAAGCACCAGCATAAAACCCCAACCATGTATTATCAATCAAGTGGAAATCCTCTTCACAATACAAAAAGAATTAGCTCTCAAGCTATTCAGTTATCAATGAACTATGAAGATATGAAGATATGTCTCATGAACCATCCAAGCCCTGTTTATATAGGCTTTCCCTATGGTCCTTACGTAGTTTTCTTAGGAAATAATAGCAAAAGCATATGCTATTAGTTCCAACATACCAAAAACAACCAATGGTCCAACTACATATTCCTTGAGAACACTAGTTCCTCAACCATGCAAAAACTACTTCCTAGAAATATTTAAGCATCTGATAGTACATTGTCCCACATCTGATCTCAACTAGGTCTCTGATAGAACTGACATGCAACGATTATCCATGAGTGAATCCTCAGTTATCTAAAATAATAGTTGTCACATGCATGCAAGCATTAACAAACTATATTTTATTATTTTAACAACTTGTTAAAATAATCTAACTGGACTTGACTATTTAGAACTAAGTCAACTGATTCTCTCATTATAGAACTAAACCTTTATCTCCTTTTAATCAAGGGATAATTCCTAAATCAAGGGAGAAAATAATTGCATGATCTCACAAAGACTTCAAGTTTTATTTTTCATATTAAGTTAACTCATGGAGATTAATTAATTAATATTTTAACCTGTTGTTAAGACAAAATTAATTTTACTTCCTATAGATAGACTAGGGACTCCTATAAATAGGAAGGGACCTAGAAATGCTATTTTTTAGAACTTTCTATTTTTAGCAATTTCACCTCTCACCCAATGTGGCCAATGACCTCACTGGCCAAACTGCTATTTTTAGACATGCTATTTTTAGCACATTCTAAATTTAGCATTTCTTGTTGCACACTTTTCAACAAACCAATGCGCCAAAATTTGTTTCTTAATAACATAAGTCTGCACCTTTTATTTGAAGTTTAACGCAATTCAAATTGGAGGTTGGGGTTGGGGCTAAGCCCCAGCGCTAGTCCCAGTGTCCTCAGAACCAAGAGGCGGGACCAAGGGCTAGAGCTTAGCCCCATCCCCATGGTCACACTGGCAATGCACCAGACCATTACTTATAACTGCAAGCAAAGAATGGTAAAGGGATCAACCTATTTGCACCAGCCTGAGGTCATATAACCCGCCATACAACTAGGTGGGTGGAGAATGGAGGGAACCAGCCTTGAGCCACATGGTCGTCACACAACCACACTGCCAACAGAAAGGAGTGCCGGATTTAAAGCCCTCAATGCGGATTTTAAGCACCAAGCCCAGGTTTTATTGGCACAATATGACCTAGCGCCAAGTGTTGGGGGCTTGGCTAACGGGGGCGTGCAGTTAGGCTTGGACCCTAGGCACATGGCCCCCATATGACCATAAATTTAGGAACTGGTTGTTAATGGACAGTTTAATTATCCAACAAATTCCCCGTCGGGTGGATTGTAGGCCAAGTTTGCACGTCGGTTCCAGGTTTGGGGCGTTCAAGCCAGATTTGGGTCGAATTGTAGGATGGTTAACTATGGAATTTAAAAAAAAAACTTGTAAAAGGCATAACTTTCTCAATTTTTGGCCAAATGAGGTGTAGAAAGAATCTAGATCGGGGTTTTCTACAGTTTTGGATCCATTGAAGACATTTTTGTTTACATTCTAAGCACTACAAATTCATATAAACACATATTTTTTTAGCATAATGAGAGAGAACCTACATTGGAAGTTGGACTATGAGATGTAGCCCGAGAAATGGGTGAACTCCTTTATCATGTTTGTTGTTATGTGTTTTTGATATTGTTTATTGTCTTTGTATTAGTTGTTAATTGTGTTTAAAAATCTCTTATTTATGTGTTTAGTAAATTGATCCATTACCCAAAATACCTATAAAATTTCCCTTGCAATTTGTATATCACCTTCAAGTTTCAATTACATATCATTTTGGTATTAGAGCATCAGGTTATTGTGAAGGTTTGATTTTGCTTGCAAGGGTTTTTTATATGATTACAAGGTTGAAGCTTAAAAGAGGAGAATGAGAACTTGCGGAGCCAGGATCTCAAATTGTTTCAAGGAGAAAAAACACACCTCAAGCTTCAATAGTCATGGCACATGAAGAAGGTCCTGAAGGGATGTTTGAATATGAAAGAAATTTCAGAAATGTTTTCTTTGAGATTTCTGAAATGGTAAAGGTTCTTCATGAAGAGAGGAATTCGAGTTTGTATGGAGAGAGCTCAAAACCTCCAAAAGGAGATGGAGGAAAAGGAGACAAGCATCCAAAAGGGAATGGAGGGAATGGTGACAAACCACCACCTTCACCTCCATCATCCGCATCCTCATCTTCTTCTACTTGTACCCTTTCACAAACACTACCAAATTCTCCAAAGGGACATGGTAAATCTCCTTTAGTAAAGATTGATATTAATTTTGAAAATCCTATGTATGATGGAGAGTTAGATGCTGCGAAATTAGATAATTGGATTTGTCATATTGAAGTGTATTGCAGGATACAAAGAATCAAGGATGATGAGACCAAAATTCAGCTTGCTTCTCTTATATTGGAAGGTGCAACACTTATTTGGTGTGAAGCCAAAACTCAATAGGACATGAAGAAACATGGTAAGGTTTTATCATCTTGGAATGCTTTTTGTTGCAATAAGAAGGCATTTGTATCCATTAGAATACATGAAAAAAGCTATTATGGATTGGCAAAACTTTAGGCAAGCCAAGGGGCAAAATGTGCAAAGTCATACTCAAGAATTTAGGAAAAGAGCTTTGATTTTGGGTATAGATTTTTCCTCTCAAGATACTTTTCTCAAATACATCGGAGTATTACATAGTTACTTGAGACATACAATTCTCATGTGTAACCCTACAAAACTATATGAAATTTGTGTACAAGCAACTAATTTTAGAGGTAAGAGGGAAAAATGTTTCTGAAGAAACTAGTGAGAAGTCATTCAAGTTTGGAGAAAAAAGAAAAGGGAAGTTTAAAGGCAAGGATAAAAAGAATGTTTCAGTCAAGAAAGAAGGAGAAAATATCACATGTAAACATTGTTCTAAAGAAGGCCATGATGAAGACCATTGTTGGAAACTTCATCCTAAGATGAGACCTAAAAATTTTAATAACTAGGAGAAACAAAAGATTGTTGCAACTACGCAACAAGATCTAGTATCTGATTCCAGAGATGAAACAAAAATCATAGCCATGGGATTGAAAGGTAAGGATTTAATTGCAAGTACTAATTCTTCTAGCAAACCCATTGAAACTCAAAAATGAAAGAGAAAGAATAGAGTTGTTCCATATTAGAATCATCACAAAACATAATAATGTAGATACTTTGTTTGATAGTGGTTCACAAGAAAACATCATTTCATAAGACATTGTCAAGAAACTAAATTTGGAAACCATTCATCATCATAAACCTTATCCTTTGGGTTGGGTATGTGAAAATGCCAAGTTGCAAGTGACAAGAAAATGCTTACTTATATTTGCCATCACTGCAAATTTTATTGATGAGGTAGAACTTAATGTGGTACCACTTGACATTTGTGGGATTGTTTTGGGAACCCCATACTTATATGATAGGAAAGCCATCTTTCATCACCATGAGAACAAGTATCATTTGTTTAAAGATGGGATTGAGTATATTGTTAGATCACATAGCAAGAAGTTGAATTTAACTCTTGTGAATATTGGACAAATGAAGAGGTTTGTAAACGTTATTCAGAATTTTACATTGTTGATGATTAAGCATAAAGATCTTGATGAATTTGAAGTCTTTCAAGGATATGAATCAAGTTTGAAATCTGATTTCATTGAGGTCACTAATCCATGTGATAAGATGTTTCAGGAGTCTAACATGTTGCCTCCTAAAAGAGGAAAACA
Organism: Pinus taeda; assembly: GCA_000404065.3. Classification (NCBI taxonomy): domain Eukaryota; kingdom Viridiplantae; phylum Streptophyta; class Pinopsida; order Pinales; family Pinaceae; genus Pinus; species Pinus taeda. The sequence continues at coordinate 192,308 of APFE030143989.1, read as the reverse complement.
ACATGAATTTCATTTGTAGTAGGATGCATCATTGTTTAACATTAGTATGGACAAGATGCGAGTGTTAAAGAATGAAAGGGTCAAAAAGCAGATGAAAAAGCTATTTGACAAAGAGGACATTGGTTCTAAAATATCTTCTTGTGGGTTTCATAATGTTTTGGCTTTCAGGAAAAATGGTGCATGGCAATGGCGATCACATTTGGTAAAGAGCTAGGCCAAGTGCAAGACTAGACATGCTAAGCATCGTTATGACTACAGTGTTCAAGGTGAAGTGAACTTGAAATTGAATAAGTCTCCTTTGATTGAAGGTCGAGGAGAGAATGTTCAGATTTCTTTCACATAAATTTTCTCATCTAAACATATTGAAGAATTGCAGCAATGTCCTATCTTTGACAAAAAGACAAAGACTTCAAAAGTGAAGTACCGAAATGAGGAGCTCAAAGGGAAAATAATAAGAAAAACCAAATGGGTTGAGGTTGGAAGGGTGAGGGAACTGTACCCTCATCTATTTGTTGACTGAAAATGAGATTTTGGAGGTCCAAAAACTTCCAATGGGGGGACTGATCCAAGGGATCAGTTTAGTGCTCAAAATTAAAAGTGTTCAAAAATGCTCAAAATCTATACCAATGCATAGATCTCAGCGATCTGAATCCAATGCAACTTGTTTCACTCAAAACCAATATTGTATGCTCCTAATTTCGTGTTCTGATCAATTTGTCAAACAGGGTGAATGTGCATTTTGGGCGAGTGGGAGGCTACCACTTGGCCACTCCTGATTGGTCAAAACTTCGAATTTTTATTGGCTCAGAAATTATTTTTAATTATTAATGTGGGTTGATTGTGTATTTGAAGGACCAATGGGGGAGAGCCACATGGGCCAATTGGAGGTTGCCATGTGGCCTCTAGTGATTGGTGTAAAATTTTGTGAAGGGGCCAAGCTACCCATGAGAATCAAACCTGCAACCTAGCAACAAACACCACAGGCCTCAACCAATGCACAAAACTTTGTTTCTTAATAGCATAAGTTTATGGATTTTATTTGAAGTTTAACGCAATGCAAATCGGAGGTTGGGGTTGGGGCTAATCCCCAGCCCTGTACCCCGCACCCTCGAAACCAAGGGGTAGGACCAAGGGCTAGGGCTTAGCCCCAGCCCATGGTCATAGGCACAATGCACTAGAATATTACTCAGAACTGTGAGCGAAGAATGGTAAAGGGGTCAGCTCATTAGCACCAACTGGGGGTCATATAACCCATCATACAACCAGGTGCGCAAAGAACGAAGGGGGCTAGCCCCAGGCCACATGGTCGTCACATGACCACACCGCCAACAACAAGGAGTGCCAGATTTAAAGCCCTCAATGCAGATTTTAAGCACCATCCTCAGGTTTTATGGGCACGACATGACCAAGCACTAGTTGTTGGGGGTCTCACCAACGAGGGAAGGCAGTTAGCCCCGGCCCCTAGGTAAGTGGCCCCCATATGACCCTAAATTTTGGAACTAGGTGTTAATGGACAGTTTAATTATTCGACAAATTCACCCACCGAGCAGGATTGTAGGCCAGGTTTGCGCGTCGGTTCTAGGTTTGGGGCACTCAAACCAATTTTGGGTCGAATTGTAAGATGGTTAACTATGGAATTTGAAAAAAACTTGTAACAAGCATGACTTTCTCAATTTTTGGCCAAATGAGGAGAAGAAAGAACCCAAATGGGTTTTTTGACAGTTATGGATCCATTGGACACATTTGTTTTGCATTCTGAGCACTGTAAATTCATCTAAACACATATTTTTTAGCATAATGAAAGAGGCCCTACATTGGAAGTTGGACCAGGAGATGTAGGCCAGGAGAGGGGTGAACTCCTTCATCATGTTTGTTGTTATGTGTTTCTGATATGGTTTATGTTCTTTGTTTTGTCTGTTAATTGTGTTTAAAAATCACTTGATTATGTGTTTAGTAATTTGATCCATTACCGAAAACACATATAAAATATCACTTGCAATTTGTATATCACATTCAAGTTTCAATTACAGATCATGAGAAAATTGTAATACCTTCAAAATGATGCTAGAGAGGCTCTTCAAGGAGAAAATCGCAATTCACGACCTTCATAGTCACGAATTAACACATTTAATTCAAAGTACACTTGAAGAGTGCAATAGAGAAAAAATTAAGAAGTCTGAAACAAATTGCTTTCCAGTTAATGCTTGGTTTTGACGAGGACTGCAAAAAAGCGAGAGTGTGGAAAGAGTCAAACAATGATAACATAAAGCTCAAAGCTTACAAGCAGATATTAAGAAATAGAAAGGTTGATTTCAAGATTTCAAGGTTTCAAGGAGGGAAGAACTAGTATTCATTGGGAAAAATAACCCCAACTTATTTTTGATGGAGCTCCAACCGAGAAAGATGCAAACTGAAAATAGTATTACAACTTCTAAATGGTTTGACTATAAAAGACAACTCTATGAGCAGGATCCCAAGGTTGACCCTCCTCCCTTGGTCAACATTTATACTGAACTCTTCACATTGCAAGAGGTAGAGATGGGTGCCAAGAAGTTGGGTGTTTGGAAAGAAAAATACTTAGTTGAACTCGAAGCAAGGTATCTAAAGTGGGGCTTAAGGATTTTTGAACCTCACATTACAAAAAAAGTCAACAACATCATACAACAAGGGTTCCCCAAAAATTGGACAACTTGTCTAGCAATACCTTTTTTCAAGAGTGGTGACATTAATAATCCCTCCAATTATAGGACCATCATGATAAACCCCTTGTTTGCAAAGTTATTTGGAAGTATGCTAGAAAATAAAATCAACAAGTGGGTAGAAGAAAGAGATAAGTGTGCTAAAGGGAAAGCAAGTTTTATACCTAAACATTCCATTATTGATCATTGTATAACTTTAAGGCACATCATTGAAAAATTTTGGGAGAAAAAGGAGGAAGCCTTTTATTATTTTGTTGATTTCAGAAAAGCATTTGACACGGTTCCTAGGGATAAGCTTTGGCACACAATGGAGGAACTTGGGGTTCCTAACCATTTGAGAGTAGTTGTGCATAGGTTGTGTGAAGAGGTGAAAGTCAAAATTAAAACTTCAGCGGGCATTTTTGAAAGTTCTAGAAGTGATACCATTGTCTCCTACCCTTTTTGGTTTGTATATCGACAAGCTTGAGGAGTGGTTAAATTCGAAAAGGGGTGATGGTATCCATTTGGGAAATTTTGTTATATGGCTTCTTTTGTATGCAGGTGACCTTATTCTGATTGCTAAATCTACTCTTGGTTTGCAAGAGCACTTATTATCCCTTGAGAATTTTTGTAGAAGGGTGGGGATGCAAGTCAATATTAGCAAAACAAAAGTAATTGTGGCTTTCTTTAAAAAAGGAAAACATAACTAGCATAAGTTCTACTTTGAAGGCGGCATTCTGGAAAAAGTTGCGGATTGCAAATACCTTTGAATTGACTTCAACAAAAATCTAAGTTGGGGTGGTTTTAGAAAGAAGATAACTTCGGGGTGTTGGAAAGCATTTTATGCTTTTCAAAATAGGTGTAAAGAGGCAGAGTTATGGGACTGAAAAACCACTCAAATTCGTTTTGGGCTTCTAGTGATTCTAGTGATTCTCTATGGTTGTGAACTGTGGGCCAACAATACATCTGACATGCAGTAGGAACAAATTGAGAAATTTCAGAAGTGTTTGATTACAAACAAATTCAAAATTAAAAGTGCAGTTCTTTATGCTATCTTATTAAGTGAAACAAGGGTTGCTCCTATTGAAATAATCGCTATGGTGCAATTCATAAGGTATTTAAAAAAAATTTGAGCAAATGGAAGAGAGTAGATGGCCTAAGGTTGTCTTTAATGATATATTATGCAAAAGAAAGAAGACTTGGATGCAGCAAAATAAAAAATGATTTAGTAAATGGGGTATTTGCTTGAACATGTGTCCCATAAATAGTAAATAAATAAAAGCTTTTGTTATGGATAAGTTCCATAAGCATACTTTGGATAAGGAGCTAGGGAGCAAGAAAAAGTGCTATATTGAAGTGCTTAATCCCACTCATAATCATCAACAAAAAGCATAGATAGAGCTCAATATTGCTTGGAGAGCCAAAATTCCTATTGCTCGTTAAGGACTAATTCTCATAAACTCCATTGTGAAACAGGTCGTTGGAAAAGGCCAAAAGAAGTGTGGGAGGAAAGAGTATTTTTTGTTCTTTTAGAAAAGTGGAAACAGAAAAGCATTTCATTTTAGAATGAGGCCTTCAAAGACAACAGGGCAAGTTATGCAGATATTCTGCCAGCTAGCTCTTGGGATAATCTATTCAACGAGAGGTTTGTCGAGAAATTGGAAGCATTTTTTGTACATCAACCAGATGACAAAGCAATCTGCACCATAGGCTATCTTTAGCCTCATGGATGTTAAAATAATTTCTTTCATTCTTTTTTCCAATATTTAGAATTAATTCTTTCTCCATTATCTTTATTATTTATTCTCTAAACAAGATTAGACTCTTCATCTTAATATGATAATGAACCACATTGGATAATTAGATAATTCGAAACGCATAAACAATAAATTTTACAAAAAAATCAATATACAAAATATAGATACAAAACCTAAATTCAAAAAAATAAAAAATAAATTATTATCACCCCTATTTTCACATTTATTTATTTTTACAGCAGATATTCTAAACTATCCGCATCATAAACCATTACACTTGTATAGCTGGACTATTTCTATTTATTTCGTAATCATACATGTTTTCTGTATGTTTGCTCGCATGTATTCCACTTGTCACGATCAATGCTTCGTTTTATGTTATAAGATCGCTCTTTTTGGTTTTATGGTATAGGATCTCTTATCATTTTTATCGGATTTTAATTTAGTAATGCGGATTAAAACCATGTCACTTTTATGCATTTTTTTTCAACCAATACATTATGAAATTTCCCCTTCTATTTCTTTGTAGGTTTTGACAGGTTTTGACATAAAAGTGAGGAGATGGCATGCAGGAGTGAAGGAACATGAAACAAAGATGCATGAATTTGGTTTCACGAACATTGAAGGATGCTTCCTCTTTTATATACATATTTGAAGCATTATATATATTTGAAGCATGATAACTTTTATGAAAAGATGAAGGAAACTTAAATAGGTAAATAATGACTTAGTATGAGAATTTTTATGAAACTTAACCTATTTAAAATAAATAAGTAAAAAAAAATAATTAAATTAAATTATACATTTTAATTTAGTGAAAAAAAAGAGAACACTCATCCATCTAAAGAACCACAAGACAAATTGGCTGTTAAAAAAGCATAAAACCACCTTTGAGAAAGAGTCTTCATATTCAACTTCCTCATGCAAAAGTACAAATAGAAAATACATCTATCCATATAAGAGCTAAAATATTTAGCACCAAAGGATAAATAAAAAAATTATTGAAAGGGGTAGAGCGAAAATCTAGTAACATTTTTATTTTAAAAGAATGTTTGTATATTTTATTTTTGAATGAAGACAAATTCTAAAGCAAATTAGTTAAATGAATTTGGAAGCCAAGAGTCCTAGAATTAGAAATTCAATAAAAGATAATTGTTAGATTGTATTTTACAAGTTATCTTTATCATTGTTTTTATTTTTGATGTTTTTAAGTTTAAGCATAGTGTCTCATGGATGTTGTGGCAAATAAACATTCTTTTAATAACTCTATTTACATTTATGTATTTTATGTTGTGTTAATGCATTGAATATAACTCGGTATGTTAGGGTCTAATCCTAACATTTTTATTTATGTAATAGGGTTGAGTCATTGTTATAGTTAGTTAAAGAGTCAATAAAGCCCATATTAATAATTGTAAGTGGTTGACCCACATTTAAGAAAGGGATCACAGTTAGTTGCAAATGGGCCATGGTATTCGATAGATGGTATTGAGTGAACCATGGTATTGTATGTATGAATCCTATATAAAGGATAGAGACTCCCCATTTGGAGATATCGAGTCTTATTTTGTAATCGAGCTCTGCTTTGTCGGAGGTTGCCCCCTCGAAAAGGCAAGGGACCATTGCAATCATCTCTGAATAATAAAATACTTCTTGTTTTTATTATTTTGTTTTGTGTTCTCGTTTGTATTTCTTCACATATTTGGTATTCTGGAATTTCTCGCTGGTCAAGAGCATAACAAGTGGTATCAGAGCCGTTTCTAGGGCCGGTGGTACCATCATTTTTGGTAGAATTTTTTTTAGGCTAGAGATGTGTTCTGACATCTTTAAACCACAAGATCTGTCATTGAGCGATAAACCTGCAGTTTGGGGAGGCATGCATGCAGGAAATACAAGAGGTGGTCATGCTTGTTGGACTCCCTTGTAACTCCTGTGGGTACCCCTTCGAGTAGTAGCGCATTAGACAGAACCACGCACAGACTGCCTTCCATGTACCCTCTAGGTATATTGGAACCCCCTAGGCTCACCTGAAACCTCACCTTAGATAAACCGTCGGTTGTCTTGCTGCTACAGTACACTAAGAACAACACTCAAGGAGATTACTCATATGTACGATAGGGTAGTCGGGTAGTACGGCTAACGGTACGGTTGATCCTCCTTAGTTAGTGCCCTAAAAGATTAGGTCGAGTACTATTGTTGGACCCTTATGTATATTGCAATATGTAGCACCTGACACTCCTTTGAGACCATAGTTCCCTCGACTCTCTGAAGATCGCCCATTATCTTATTTGCCGGATCAAATCTAGCAGTTGGGGTTCTGTCACCGCCGCAACAATCAGATCCACCAGTTGAGGTTCTACCACCACAATACCATTCAAATCTAGTAGTTGGGGTTCTGTAGCCACCATAGTCCAACTCACATTCATCAGTTGGGGGTTTCGCAAGCAGATCTGACCATTTGCGCATTAAGGCTTGTGGCTCCTATAGCCTTGGGCGATTCTCACAAGACATTGGGTAGGATCAAGACTACAGTATTGATAAGCGGGGAGTAAAACTCCATTTGGAGTAAAAAAAAAAAGGTCTGAGGCCTTTCTGGGACGCTTATAAGAGACTTAGCCCATAAGAATCAGGACAACGAGCTGATCGCAGTGGTACCATTCACTTGTCAGCTTCAATTTTTGGGCGATCCCAAATTGTTGCAAAGTGAAGACAAGTGACCAAGATCTAGGTATGTAGAAACCAGATCTCAAGCCATGGCCAATGAGAAGATTGAGAGCCTTGAAAAACATTTGGCTTCTTTCAAGGACATAGCAGACTAGATGTAGAAATTCATGGAAACTTTCAAAGTGAGCATGTCGGGGTGGCATCCGGAGGCACATGGTATTAATGAAGACCTTGAAGGAGAATCTAACCATCATATTCACTTCCATGGAAATCACCAACATTCCCACCCTCGGCAACCCAAGTTGGACATGTATAAATTTGATGGCTCTAATCCGACAGTATGGGTAGCACAAATGGAACAATATTTCCTTCTGAATGATATCCGAGATGATCCAACTAAACTACATGTGAGAGCCCTTTACTTCCAATACAGATGGAAATGGTGGCAGTGGCATCAAAAATGTTGTCCCGGGAAAATAACTTGGTAGGTGTTCTCAAAATCTCTTCGTGACCGCTTTTATAGAGACTCTAATATTTTGGGTCATCTTACTAAGCTGCGACAAACAGGCACAGTAAAAGAATACATTGTGGCCTTTGAGACATTGGCCATCCGCACAGAAGATTTGGGAGATGAATCCTACTTGGAATGTTTTAGTGGTCTCAACAAAGCTATCCAAGAACATGTCTAGATGCACCATCCACCTACATGGATAGATGCTTGAAACAAGGTTATCGAAGTGGAATGTGCTTTAACTGCCTAGTCTCCTTGTCCAAATTTCATAGCCAATGGATGCCCCACCCAAGCTTAGGGCCCTGCCCAAACACTTAAGGTTCAAAAGGTGTCTCCAGCAGAAATGGCTGAAAGAAGAAAATAAGGATTGTGCTACTACTACGATGACAAATACTCCCCCGGGCATAAATGCAAGGAACCCAAGTTCTTTCAAATTGATGTTACTGATCACAGCTCATATGAGGAAGCCCCAGCCCTTGAGGGACCAGAGGACGAAGTTGAGGAAATCCAACAGGACAATGAACTCCTAGCTACGCTAGAGGAACCAGTTATCTCGCTACATGCTTTGGCGGGCATTTTTGCGCCCCAAACTCTCAAAATCAGAGGCTTTATTAAACATCGCCCTATAGTAGTATTGATTGATAGTGGCGGCACTCATAACTTTATCCATCAGCGAGTCGCCGAAGATGTTCATTGTTTTGTCAGGGTAGTCTCTAATTTCCAGGTCCAGATTGGGGATGGGGGGACAATGAAATGTGAAGGCCGCTACGAAAATATCAAACTTCAGATGGGAGACTACCACCTAAAGACCCAAATGTTTGCGATTAACATGGGTGATTGTGACATCGTCTTGGGTGCTGAATGGCTTTGCACACTAGGCCCAATCACAATGGATTTCCAGGACTTATATATGAGTTTTAAGCAGAATGACCACATGCATACCCTCCGTGGACTCCAGGCAAGTGCTCCTTCTATCATCAACTTGCATCGAATGGAAAAGTTGTTGAAAAAGGGCAATCATGGAGTTATCACCCAGTTTAATGCCATCCAGGCCATCAAGCCCACTACTCTTCATATTCATCCTGAGATGTAATAGGTCTTAAGTTGCCACCATGTTATCCGGGAATAGTGTCCACTCGGATGCTGCTATTCCCACTAAGATGGGTGGCTATCTTAGAAACAAACAATCAAAGTCACTGTTGTTTCCTTTTATGAAAATAGACGACAGGAGGGCCAAGAAGACCAACCTGAGTCTTGCGCTTAATTTCCTCTCCTTATTGATAGAGCTTTGTCGCTTCTTCTTTGTCTTCCCAGCTTCAAAAGAACCTGTGGAATCACAACAACATACTACTATGCAAGAAACAAGGATCTAAATTCATAAATAATACAGGATCAGATGTGTATTAACCATATA